>CM053031.1:64180071-64317571 GCA_028564925.1 Lithobates sylvaticus | reverse complement strand
AAGGGGCAGTAAGGGAAGTGGCGATAATGAAGCAGCATTTTAGGTTAATAGCTCTGATCAGCAGCTTGTTAGCCACTAATCAGAGCTATTGGTATGTTCAGCAGAGTTTGATGAAGAGTTTTGCTATACTGTAAGTTCATGGTCACTGAAGCGACCCATTAACTTACAGCAGAACTTGTCACTTATGGTTTTGATGTGTTTGTTTGCAAGCCGTTATCGACATGTAAAGCAGCTGATTAAACCATTCTTGGTTTGATTTTGGTTTGATCGGCTGCTTTGGAGGACGCATGTGCAGATCCCAGCATGGCAGCAGCTTATTTCTAAAACGCCACAGGAGAAGTTAACCTGAAAACAAAGTGCCCGGTAACAAAGCAGCTACACCCACAGCTGGGGTCAAATGCCCACACACTAGTGTGGAACTTAACATGGTCACCACAGGCTCCAGGGACAAACCCAAGCCCAAAACCATCAGGGACTCAGTGGTTTGAGCTGACAGGATAGCAACCAAGGCAGCAACATCCACCAGCCTCACACATTCCCCTACTGCAGACACCCAAGCCAACACTGGGGCATAGTAAATAGATTTCAGCCTGCATAGCACACTGGCCCTATTCCGCTCAGCAGAGGCAAAGCCGGAAATGCTGCAGCAGTTTGAAGCCATGCTTCACAAAGCCCTTAAAGTCACCTCAGCTCACAGAGAGAGAGCTCACACAGAATACCTCTGTAAAGAGATCAGAGAGCTTGGCCCGTGCACCTCTGCTTTGTGAGACAGAGTAAACTCCTTAGCAAACAGTGTGGATGATTATTATTATTATACAGGATTTATATAGCGCTAACAGTTTACGCATCGCTTTACAATATAAAAAGGCAGACAGTACAGTTATAATACAATATAAGAGAGGGTTGAGAGGGCCCTGTTCATAAGGGCTTCCAATCTAACAGGGTGGGGCAAGTGGTACAAAAGGTTATAACTGTGAGGGATGAGCTGATGGAAGTGATAAAAAATTAGTTGGAGGAGGGATATGCTTCCCTTAAGAGATGAGCTTTCAGGATCACCTAAAGACAGTCAGAGTAGGAGATAGGATAGCCAATTATGATTATGAGCAAGATCTTGAATCCCTCCGCGAGGAGAACATAGAGCTGCTGACACGTCTGAAGGATTTTTGAGAACTGTCTATGCAGGTCCAATCTCTGCATACGCAGTTAGTCAAAAAACATCTTGGATCTGCAGTCCTCAGTCACAATGCTATTTCCGGAACTCACCTCAGCAATACCTTTTGAACGGTTGGAGACTGATAGAGTACAACGGGCATTGGTGTGTCAGCAACCTAATGGCTGCCCCAAGGGACATTATTGTGAAGCTGCACTATTAAAGAACGAAGGAACAGCTCCTGCAAGCGGCTCAAGACAAGAAACCATTCTGCAGAACCTTACAGCTCATCAGATCTGGTACCACTGGGGTTTCCCTTTTGCCCTAGATTTCTCATGCCAAGGGAGGTAATATGCTAGCAGAACACCAGAGGAACTCCAATCAACACTCAATGGACTCTATCTGTCATCCCTAGAAGTGCCTTCTGTCAATCAGCCTTCACACCAATCTCCTTGGAGAGCTACTCCACTGTAGCCTGCTGCCACAGTCCGCAAAGCATCCAGCTCCCCTTCACCACTTCCATAGAAAGAAAGAGCTCAGTCTCATTCACTATCCTCAGAACAAGGTCATGCTTCACCTGACTGAAGACCATCCACCTGTTGCCCCACAAAGCTAATTTGTCCAGATAAGTATATTATCCCCGTCATGCTTAAGCAATGTTTTTTGGATCAAAGCCTGCTACCCCCATTGCTGTGTGGGGCCATGTCTTTTTGTAATACTGTTTACCTCCATGTCCCTGGCCCCAGGGATAGCTATAGATAATTGATTACTTTGGACAATCAATGCAGATCCGGCACAGTTTTGCTGACCCTTTCAGATAGACCCTACTTATTGCTTACAGCTTATGTCCCTAGTTGGGAGAATCAGACTTGTCTAGCCGTTCCCTACTCTCTCATTTTTTTTTTTTATTCGATTCTTTATTTTGGAAGAAAGCGAAATAATTCTTAACAGGGTATTAGTATCTATCTACTAGGTCACTATACATTAATGTTCTCTCCTCTCTAAGCCCATGCACCAGGCTGAGCCCTCTATATCTCAGTTATACATTGTTGTTTAGATCTTTACATAGACCTTTGATACTGTAGAGCAGAGGTGTCCAAACTTTTCAAACAAAGGGCCAGTTTACAGTTCTTCAGACTTTGAAGGGGGGGGGGGGGGATTGTGGCCAGTGGGGGCAGAAAATGTCCTGGGCCCAGCATCAGTGAAAATAAACATGGCCTTGGGATTGGTGGTCAGTAGGAGGAGGGGTAGTCCCCCCCCAGCATTGGTTTCAGTGAAATAAATAGTGCCACATTGTTGGTGTCAGTGAGTGGAATAGTGCCCCATATACATTGGGAGGAATAGTGCCCCAAGGGTCAGATTTTTCTTTAATGCATTTTACCATGCTGGCTGCCTCGAGAACCATGAAAATGCCTGTCACTACTCAAAGCTTATCTGTTATGAATCACTTTTGTTTTTTATGCGCTGTTCTGCTAAACACACTTTACCAAACAATACTAAGTCAATTTTCTACCCCCTGTGAACAAGTGTATTGTTTTGCCCTTGTCTTGTAGCACTCCCTCTGGGGCTCCAGCTGGTTAGTTGACATTTAATTTCCATAATACCTGTGTTACTATGTTTTATCTACATTGTTGTAAAGCTGCCTACTACATGTCACTGCAACCCCCCTAGACTCTCCTTTGTGGGTGACTACCTTCTAGTTACTCACATTTAGGACCAACATACAGGGATACTGTCCCTAACTTAGTTGCTTGATTATCGTGTTTATATTATTTTGTTGAACATCTTGCACTTTATTGTTTGGATGCTTTGTTTGTTTCTTCCTACTCTCTCCCCTCTCATCCTTACTCCTTCCTGGGGGGGTTCTGGCTGTTTCTTTTGTTCACTGAGAGCCACAATGAGCTACCTTTTCTACCAAAGTTCAATGCCACCTGGACAATGAATGAGGCCCTCTTATCTAATTCTACTCATTGCCAAGATATACGGATTACACTTAGGGAATACACTGCCCTGAATCAAACTTCAGACATTTCTGCCACCTCTTTGTGGGAAGCCCACAAACCTGCTCTAAGGGCACGTGTATCCAAATGGCATCTTGCTTAAAATGGAAAAAGCACATACAGTTGAAACAGTTAGAAGCAGAGTATCAGACCCTTCAACAATGCTTTCAATCACAGTCGACAGTAAAAAATAGATACAAACTGGAGTAAACTCGGACAAAGCTTGACCTTTTTCGAGTCCTCAGAGAAAATCTTACGACGCTCAAATGACAAGTACTACATGAAAGCCAATAAACCTTATTAACTGTTATCAACTCAGCTCTGCAACCTTGAACATGCTCATAAACCTGTTGGTTTAAAAATCCAGAGACCACTTCACATGCAGCCTCATTAAAGTACTGTGGGAATTTTGTACACATCTCTCAAAACTCTACGCAGCAACAGGCTCCTTTTCTCCCAAACAGGCAGACTGCCTCATACAGTAGATGGCATCTCCCTCCCAACATTATCTACCAGGAAAAGGGACCTTTTTGCCCACTCCATCTCTCTAGAACAGGGATCTCCAAACCACGGCCCACCAGCTGTTGCTGAACTACACATCCCATAAGGCATTGCAAAACTCTGATATTCACAGACATGACTAGGCATGATGGGAATTGTAGTTCCTGAATGACTGGAGGGTCATAGTTTGGAGACGCCTGCTCCAGAGGAAGTCTTGCACAGCATCAAAGCTTTAAAATCCCATAAAAAAACCCGGCCCCAAAGGCTTCCTCACCATGTATATTAAGAAATTCACTGATTTCCTGGTGCCATTAAAAGGAAAACACAAAGTATATTTATGCTTTATAAGTGATAAATTTAAATGAAAAATCACTACATTGCTTTGCAAACAGTGTCTTTCACCACAGTGAAAAGTGCAGTCACCATATACTGTAAGCTCCTTACACTACAAAAGTCAAAAGGGATCAGACTCGACTAAGCAGCAATATGGACGCAATACATTTTGGGCCCTCTTTGATGCTTAGCATTTCACCGTTTTCAATGTCAATGTCAATCTGATACACTGAGTTTTTTTTTTTTTTTTATAAAGGCAAATTTTGTGCACATTTATGAGGTTATTTTGAAGTGAAGGTTTTTTTTGAGCACTAGGGCAGTGGTCATCAGCCCTGTCCTCAGGGCCCACTAACAGGCCAGGTTTTATGTATTACCTTGGGGAGATGCAGACTAGAATACTGCAATCACTGAGCAGCAAATTATATCACCTGGGATGTATTTCAGTTATCTTGCAAACCTGGCCTGTTAGTGGGCCCTGAGGACAGGGTTGATGACCACTGCACTAGGGGAAAGTCTTTATATATCCATTAAATATGTGGTATCACTCGTCCCCACCCCCTTACCTGACTGGCCGGGCTGTGTGCTCGGATAAGGGCCTGGTACGGATTTTGGGGGGACCCCCATGCCGTTTTTTCAGCGTAGGGGGTTCCCCTTAAAATCTTTACCAGACCTAAGGGCCTGGTATGCTCTTGGAGGGGGAACCCATGCCGTTTTTTTATTTAAAATTTGGCGTGGAGTTCCCCCTCAAGATTCATACCAAACACAGTGCCTAGTATTGGGTGGATCCAAGTCGGATCCCCGCACCAGTGTGAACCTGGCCTCAGCAATGCTTGTCACTCATTGGCAAAGGAAAAAATTAATTGTTCCTTTCCCGATGCGGCTCGGCGCTGGCTCCCGCAACGGGGCTTGCAGGGTGTCAATCTCGCAGATAAAAGCATCAAGATTGACACACTATCGCGGTCACCTACTGTATGAAGAAGGAATCTACTGAATACTATTTATGAATTCACTTGAACACACAAACCCTAATGCAGCACTTGCTATTAGCTGGGTGCCCCCAGTGATATGCACTTGTGTGCAACACAGTTTTTCCATAGCATGTCATAGTTTAGCAGGAGTGAACCAGGAACTAATGTCCTGCTCACAAAGGAACACTCTATGCTTCCTGTACTGAATGACTCATGATGGTGGGGGCAGTTTCAGCTGGTTTACTAAATCAGCTAATTTTCATAACAACCCTCTTAGCTCCATAGATCAAATGATTTGGTTTCAAACTATTTGACACATGTATGACATTCCAGTAATTGAAAAAAACCTTTCATGGAGAACGATAGGCGATTATGAATACTGCTTAACCCTATTACAGATTTCTAAGTATTATGGGAGATTTTTCAACTAAGGTGCACATGCACTTGAGGGATAATTCCATTTCTGAATGATTGCAAATCTTTTTGGTAATCTCTGATTGCAATGACATGTGCTTCAAATATTTGTGCATAATGGACATCATAGGTGTTAACTGTCCACTTCTATATTCCAACATATAATGATAAATGACAAATCCATTATGCTGTGTAAGTAGGATGCTTCTTAGGTGCAGGCAAACTCCAGGTCTGCCAAGAGTCAAGATTACTCATAGGTAGAAAAGAAATTAACTGCAAGCCACTGCTCTCTTCCAGTTCCATTTATTGTGAATCGAGGATCAGGTTCAAAACAGTGCTCCCTTCTTATACCTTTTACCCCACAATAGGAGTCGTAAAAGAGAATATTTGTGTCTCACAAAGAGTGATAGCAAGGGGTGCTTGGAATTACTGCATTGCACAGTATTAGGTGACAGGGCCGCCAAGTAAGGCATGTGTGGTCTGAGTTCTGTGAGAAATGTACTAGGGGACCTAGTGTAATGGCCTAATAATGTTCAGTACAGGAAAATATCTTTCAACTGATCTTCAACATCCCATTATCTGTAAAAAAAAACTATTGATTTACTAAAATTGGAGAGGGCAAAATCAGGTAGATCACTGTATAGAAATCAGCTTCTGAGTTTTTTGTCAGAGCTTAATTGAATAAGCTGAAGTTAGACACTAATTGGCTACCATGCACATCTGCACCAAATTTTGCACTCTTCAGTTTTAGTAAATCAACCCACTGTGTTTTTGCCAACTGAAAGACTATGATGAGCTGAGAACAGCTAGCAAGCCCAAAGTCTGCAACTAGTTAGACTTTCTTTCTTTTATTATCACTTAGTGATCTTGCCACTAAGTCTGTTTTTTTTTTTAAAAAAAGAACAAACTCTCTTCCAGATGTATGCTACTGTGCAAACATTTTAGGCTGCTGTGAATTTTTTTTGTAAATTGAGAATGCTTTCAGAAATTTAAGTGTTAATAGTTTATTTTTATTAATTAACAAAATGGAAAGTGAATGAACAGAAGAGAAATCCAAATCAAATCAATATTTGGTATAATCACCCTTTGGCTTCAAAACAGATTCAGTTCTTCTTTCTGGTACACTCACACAGTTCTTGAAGGTACTTGGCAGGTAGGTTGTTCCATACATCTTGGAAAACTAACCACAGATCTTCTGGGGATGTAGGCTGCCTCAAGTCCTTCTGTCTCTTTATGTAATAACAGGGCTCTGTGGAGGCCAAATCATTACTTTCAGGACTTCTTGTTCTTCTTTACGCTGAAAATAGTTCTTAAAGCGGAAGTAAACTCATCCGTAAAACAGTTTCATTTATGGCACATGCCGGAAATGTAACACTCCCATTAGTTGTGCTCTCAACCAAACTGTCAAACCATCCAATGACTGGTGTCATAACTGATCACATGTGCAGCATCATGGTAGTTGTAGATTAAACAGAGACAAAGATGGCAGCTTCCTTGGCTGAAAACGATAGGGGGGTTTACTTACACTTTAATGACACTGGCTGTATGTTTGGGATCATTATTCTGCTGCAGAATAAATTTTGGGCCAATCACATGCCTTCCTGATGGTATAGCATGATGAATAAGTGCTTGCCTTTATTTCTCAGCATCGAGGACACTGTTGGTCCTGGCCAACTCTCCAACTCCATTTGTAGAAATGCAGCCCCAAACTTGCAAGGAACCTCCACCATGCTTCTCTGTTGCCTGGAGACACTCATTATCATATCACTTTCTAGCCCTCTAGCCCTTTGGCTAGCTGTCTCTTGCTACAGCCAAATATTTAAAATTTTCACCTATCGGTCCAGAGCACCTCCTGCCATTTTCTACACCCCAGTTTCTATATTGTCATGCATAGTTGAGTCACTTAGCCTTGTCTCCATGTCAAAGATATGGCTTTTTGCCCTCAATTGTTCCATAAAGACCACTTCTGTCCAGACTTCTCTGGACAGTTGATGGGTGTACCACTGGTTTCCACCAGTTCTGTGCTAATGGCACTGCCAGTGTTCTGTCAGATTAGCAAACCTGTAGCAAACAGGAAGTGACGGTCCGTCAACTGACTTACCAAAAATACTCACTGCGCATGCGTTCCACCGCTAGCAGGTTTGCTATTCTGACAAAACACCTGCAGTCAGAAGGTGGCAGTGGACATCTTGTTACATCCAGCTAAGTCTTGAATTTCACACTCATTATAGCTACAAAGTGAGCATATATGCTTATATACAGTATTTTGAAACCCTTCAGACTGTTTTGATGTTACATTTTTTAAAACCTGCAGTCAGAAGATGGCGAAGGCTATCTTGGTACACCCGCACTGCTCAGCGCCAAACTTATAGTCATAAGGTGCCGACTGACATTTTTGGACACCCTCACTTGGTCGCAGTGTTCTGTCGGATTAACAAACCTGTATGCTCACTTTATTGCTATAATGAGTGTGAAATTCAAGACTTGGCTGAGTGTAACAAGATATCCGCTGCTGCCTGACTGCAGGTGTTCTGTCAGACTAGCAAACCTGCTAGCGGTGGAACGCATGTGCAGTAAGTCAGCTGACGGAACGTTACTTCCGTTCGCTGATCTGACGGATTTGCTAATCTGACAGAACACCGGAAATCTCCCGATGTCAAAGGGAAGCAAGCATGATGTCTTTCATCTGTTGCATTACATTTTCTTGGCTGACCACTGTGTCTGCTGTCCTCAACGTTGCCTGTTTCATTGGGCTCCTTCAAAAAACCTTGAACAGCACACATCTTGAAACTCTAGTCTGCTTCAAAATCTTTGCCTGGGGGAGAACTTCTGAGACAGTATACCTACTGTGTGTCTTGTTGCTGTGCTTAGTCTTGCCATTGTGTATGGCCTGTGAGATGAAACTGTCTTTCACGACCTCACCTTATTAGCAGAGTTTGGCTATTCCTCACCCAGTTTTAAATCTCCTACACAACTGTCTCCGTTTCAGTTAATGACTGTTTTTCAACCTGCATATGAAAGTGATGATCATTAACACCTGCTTGGTATAATTGCAGCCAAAGAGTAGTCACATCAAATATTGATTAGATTTAGATTTTTTTTAAGTACGCTCACTTTGCATTTTGTAAATTGATAAAAATAAACTATTAAAATATGTATTTTTGAAAGTATTTTTACTTTACAGCATTTTTTCACACCTGCCTAAAACTTTAGCAAAGTACTGTATAAGTTTAAAGGGATGAGACAAACCATATACCACGGGCATGGGCCCTTACAATGATCAGCTTTTATTTATTCATGTAAAACCTGTGTAAAAATCTGCTAGTACATTTAGCATTCCCCTTCCCCCAGACTGATAATGCTGCTGTCTGCTGTGCCCCCTGTGCTCCTTCATACTTAGTGGGGGTACTCCAATGCATGAAATGTATTACTGGCCAGATCACCAAGTGAAAACAGAAGGAAAAAAGGTCTAAAAAAAAAATAACAATAATACAGCCACGTTGTATAACAATTGGTAATCTGCAATATATTAAGTTTTTGGTTTAATATCGCTTTAAATAAATTAGAGTTACCCTTGTAAAAATCTCTGCATAGCTCACTTTTAATTGAAACAAAAATGCAAAGTAGGTTTAAACTTTACAAATGATACATTTCAGTGACAAAATGTTCTTTTCACTTTCAGTATTTTCAAATTCTTTCAAGTCAACTCAGCAATGATATAATTGATACAAGTATAATTATGTGCATGTACTGCTTTGAAATACATTATTTGACAAAGTTAAAAAAATAAATAAATTCACAGCAATAAATTCTATAGTAGATTACATTTTCATGTCGACATCTTAATCTCTCAACAATTTCAGTTTAGATTTGAGGTGTAAACAAACTGTGAATTTATTGATGTGAGAATTAACAGCCAGGTTTAATGAAGACAATATAACACAAGGAAAAGTAGAGTGATAATAAAACAGAATTCCTATGAGCATCCAATCTGTCTGCCACATCTCGATATGCTCTGAATACTAAATATTACACATATCTTTACAACTGGATACTTTTTGCAAAAAAAATTGAGTCTTATGGATCTGGGACAGCTCAGCCTGTGAGTATTTTGCTGTGTTGTCTGTGGTTTTTCTACATTACATTTTCAGTTATAAAGTAAACAAAATTTTCCATTGTGCACAAGTCTGTAAAGTACCCTTAACCACTTCAGCCCCGGACCAATTGTCAGCTTAAGGACCAGAGGTCTTTTTTCAATTTCGCACTGCACTACTTTAACTGGTAATTGCGCGGTCATGCAATTTTGTAACGAAACGAAATTTGCGTCCTTTTCTTCCCACAAATAGAGCTTTCTTTTGATGGTATTTGATTGCCTCTGTGATTTTTATTTTTTGCGATATAAACGGAAAAAGAGCGAAAATTTTGAAAAAAAAAGAGATTTTCTACTTTTTGTTATAAGAAAAATCTAATAAACTCAATTTTAGTCAAACATTTGGGCCAAAATGTATTCAGCCACATGTCTTTAGTAAAAAAAAAATGCCAATAAGCGTATATTTATTGGTTTGCGCAAAAGTTATAGCGTCTACAAACTAGAGTACATTTTCTGGAATTTACACCGCTTTTAATTTATGACTGCCTATTTCATTTCTTGAGGTGCTAAAATGGCAGAGAAGTACAAAACCCCCCCAAATGACCCCATTTTGGAAAGTAGACACCCCAAGCTATTTGCTGAGAGGCATGTTGAGCCCATTGAATATTTTTTTTTTTTTAGTCCCAAGTGATTGAATAAAGACAAAAATAAAAAAGAATTTTTTTTTTCTTCAAAAAGTTGTCACTAAATGATATATTGCTCACACATGCCATAGTTATATGTGGAATTGCACCCCAAAATACATTTTGCTGCTTCTCCTGAGTATGGGGATACCACATGTGTGGGACTTTTTGGGAGCCTAGCCGCGTACGGGGCCCCGAAACCCAAGCACCGCCTTCAGGATTTCTAAGGGTGCAAATCTTTGATTTCACTCCTCACTACCTATCACAGTTTCGAAGGCCATAAAATGCCAAAATAGCACAAAAACCCCCCCAAATGACCCCATTTTGGAAAGTAGACACCCCAAGCTATTTGTTGAGAGGCATGGTGAGTATTTTACAGCTCTCATTTGTTTTTGAAAATGAAGAAAGTAAAGAAAAAAAAAAAAATTTTTTTTTTCTTTTTTCAATTTTCAAAACTTTGTGACAAAAAGCGACATCTGCAAAATACTCACAATACCTCTCAGCAAATAGCTTGGGGTGTCTACTTTCCAAAATGGGGTCATTTTGGGGGGGGGTATGCAATCTGGGCATTCCATGGCCTCCGAAACTGTGATTGGCAGTGAGAAGTGAAATAAAAAAATTACTCCCTTAGAAAGCCTGAAGGCGGTGCTTGGTTTTTGGGGTTCCGTACGCAGCTAGGCTCCCAAAAAGTCCCACACATGTGGTATCCCCGTACTCAGGAGAAGCAACAGAATGTATTTTGGGGTGTATTTCCACATATGCCCATGACATGTTTGAGCAATATATCATTTAGTGACAACTTTTTGTAAAAAAAATATATATATTTTTTTTTTTTTCATTATTCAATCTCTTGGGACAAAAAAAAAAAAAATATTTAACGGGCTCAACATTGCTCTCAGCAAATAGCTTGGGGTGTCTACTTTCCAAAATGGGGTCATTTGGGGGGGGGGTTTGAACTGTCCTGGCATTTTATGCACAACATTTAGAAGCCTATGTCACACGTCACCCACTCTTCTAACCACTTGAAGATAAAGCCCTTTCTGACACTTTTTGTTTACATGAAAACATATTTTTTTTTTGCAAGAAAATTACGTTGAACCCCCAAACACTATATATATTGTTAAAGCAAAGGCCCTACAGATTAAAATGGTGGGTGTTGCATTTTTTTTTTCCACACAGTATTTGCGCAGCGATTTTTCAAACGCATTTTTTGTGGAAAAAATACACTTTTTTTTATTTTAATGCACTAAAACACACTATATTGCTCAAATTTTTGATGAAATAAAAAATATGATCTTAGGCCGAGTACATGGATACCAAACACGACATGCTTTAAAATTGCGCACAAACACGCAGTGGCGACAAACTACATACATTTTTAAAAGCCTTTAAAAGCCTTTACATGATACCACATTAGATTCACGGAGGAGGTCTACTGCTAAAATTACTGCCCTCGATCTGACCTTCGCGGTGATACCTCACATGCATGGTGCAATTGCTGTTTACATATGACGCCAGACCAACGCTTGTGTACGCCTTTGCGCAAGAGAAGGGGGGGCAGGGGTGCTTTTTTTTTTTTTTTTTTTTTTTTTTTTTTTTATTTATTTAGCTTTTTTTTTCTATTTTTAAACTGTTCCTTCCATTTTTTTTCTTTGTTATGATTTTTATTGTTATCTCAGGGAATGTAAATATCCCCTATGATAGCAATAGGCAGTGACAGGTACTCTTTTTTTGAAAAAATTGGGGTCTATTAGACCCTAGATCTTTCCTCTGCCCTCAAAGCATCTGACCACACCAAGATTGGTGTGATAAAATGCTTTCCCAATTTCCCAATGGCGCGGTTTATATCCGGGAGGGGGGACATTCCCTCCCACTGCTTGTAAAAGCAGTCTAGAGGCTAATTACCCGCTAGAATTGCTTTTACATGAACGCCGATCACTGGCTGAAAAGAATGATACCAAGATGATACCTAAACCTGCAGGCATCATTCTGGTATAACCATTCAAAGTCCAGCAACATACTGGACATATATTGTAATCTTTTTTTTTTTCATGCAGCCTCTTGGCTGAACGAAAAAAAGAGATTGATTGGTGGGTATGCCCACCATTAGAATACCTCCCTTCATCCACCCACTTCTAATGATGGGCATACATGCACCATTTATATATGCCGATGCATGGGGGCATCCTCCCGCAAAAGTTATGCCGTGTACACACGGTCGGAATTTCGACCGTATGTACGTGGCATTAGGAGCCAATCGCTCCTCCGCCCCCCCTGCTGCCCCCATGCTTCGGCACATATGCTCTTTTTTTTAACTGTGGTGGTGAAATCACCTCCTACAGCGTTGGAGTCGCGGCTTTATGTATCGTGGGAGCAAACGCTGTTGCTGTCAAGATAAATAAATCCGCGCTGCAACTGAATGGCGCACCTGAAAACAAAAAAATGCTTAACACTAAAACACAGTAAACAAAATTACATACCTGAAAAGCAAGCATGATAAAACATAATAAAACATTGCAGAATAGAATGGAGTAAAAAAAGAGCAACAATAGAGAGAGAATAGAGTGAGAGAGAGAACAATAAAACGACAACTATTTTTGTTTTTTTTATTTTTTTGAGATTCACAGGTAAAAAAGCTCCTGACTGTTAGCGACTGAATCAAAACGCTACCACAAAAAAAAAATGTTAGCGATCGCAGGGATCAGGCCTGACTCTGCGAACACTGCAGTTATGTGTGCTTAGTGTTTTGTAAGTGACAGTGATCGATCGATACTGCACTTGGGTGGGCTGGGCTGGGCTGGGCGGAGGGGGAAAACGCAGGTGCTAGCAGGTATCTGGGCTGATCCCGCTAACAATGCGTTTTTTTGGAACCCTAAACTGCTGGGACGCTAGTATAGATCTGATCAGATCAGATATTGATCTGTTCAGATACTATACCACTAAGGGAGGTGTATGCTTTGCGCGTGGGTGTTTGCGGTACTGGCACTAACCTGGGGCGACGCAGACCTTATTTGACCCTAAAACCTAATTGATATCACCCGCCGGGCGATCAGGGGGTTAAACCGTTATTGGGTAATAAATGGCGGGTGCCCTGACAGTATAAAAAACAAGCTAACTAACCAGCGTCACCCGTAACAGTAATACAAAAAAAAAACTGGCTACCTAGCGGCACCAGTGACACTAATGCAGCGATCAGAAAAACAATCGCTTAGTGACACTGGCAAAAGGGGGTGAAAGGGTTAACTAGGGGCAATCAGGGGGTTAAACCTTTATTAGGTAATATATGGGGGTACCTGACGCTATATAAAAACCTGACGGGGAACCTAAATAACGAAATAACTAACTGGCTAACCAGCGTCACCAGTGACATTTTATACGGTGATCACTGGTGAAAGGGTTAACTCTAGGGGCAATCAGGGGGTTAAAACCTTTATTTAGGTTGTAATATGGGGGTACCTGACCTATAAACCTATTTATGAACCTATATAAACATGGCGGTTAACCTAAAAAAAAACTGGTTACCTAGCGACACTAATGCAGCGATCAGAAAAACGATCGCTTAGTGACACTGGCAAAAGGGGGTGAAAGGGTTAACTAGGGGCAATCAGGGGGTTAAACCTTTATTAGGTAATATATGGGGGTACCTGACGCTATATAAAAACCTGACGGGGAACCTAAATAACGAAATAACTAACTGGCTAACCAGCGTCACCAGTGACAGTTATACGGTGATTACTGGTGAAAGGGTTAACTCTAGGGGCAATCAGGGGGTTAAAACCTTTATTTAGGTTGTAATATGGGGGTACCTGACCTATAAAACTATTTATGAACCTATATAAAACATGGCGGTTAAAATAAAAAAAAAATGGTTACCTAGCGACACAATGCAGCGATCAGAAAAACGATCGCTTAGTGACACTGGCAAAAGGGGGTGAAGGGGTTAACTAGGGGCAATCAAGGGGTTAAACCTTTATTAGGGGGGGGTAGGGGGCTACCTAGGACCTAAAACTAACTGCCCTGACAGTTATTACAGTCACACTGACACTAAATGCAGTGATCAGTAAATAAATGATCACTGCAATTAGTGACACTGTGACTGGGGGGGGAGGGGGTGATCTGGGGGGTGATCTGGGGGTGACAGGGGGGTGGATTGTGTGCCTATGTGTACTGGTGTCAGTGTACTGTTTGTGCACTAACCTTTACATGTTCTCTGCTCGGCGTTCCGGTCACATAGACCGGCGCACCGAGCGTGACATCACTTCCGCCTTCCTGTCTATACAATAGACAGGAAGGGGAAGCTTTTCATTCGCCAGGAGCGATCGCGAGGGGGTGGCCAGAAACCACTGGCCGTCCCCTCGTCCCGGATCGCTCCTGAAGCGATGCCGACCGTCCCCGCCGGCGGAGGGGGTTCCGATCGGACACCCCACCCGCCGGAAGAATGGCACGTACAGGTACGTGGTTCTGCCTGTACGTGCCATTCTGCCGACGTATATATACAGGGGGCGGTCGGCAAGTGGTTAAAATCTTACAGTCCAATCAGCTGATTAATTTTGTGCTGGAGGTTGAATTACTGGCAAAGAGCATTCCTGAGAACTGAGTGAGAAGGGTGTAGTACTGTATTTGAGCAGAGGAGAAGAGATATTGTCATTGTGTGTGTTAAAAGATTCAAAAAACAAACGACTTTCCAAACTACGAATCACTATCACGAATATACACATACATAAATATCGAATTTCAACGAATACGAACAAAATTATAGCGCATACAATGAATGAATTCGACATGATTTGAGATTCAGTATAAGGAATGTCGACACTTTACAGAAATAACGAATTATCCGAAAACTTATTAACATAACATAACGAATATAACAGAACTAAATTATGTATTTTACAAATCACAACAAACCGAAACGAAATTTTCTGTTGTGCACAAGTCTATAAAGTACCCTTAAAAAAATATTACATACACTAACACACTACTGAAAAATGACATTTGCTTGTCTCTGTTTCATTAATGACTACCTTTGCTTGAGTGAAAAAGCACCATCCTCAGGGACTTCTGTTATTAACAATGAGCAACATGAGTTGATGATTTAATTAATTTCCCGATAATATTCTACACTAAGATGGTAGGTATTGATTGTTAAGTGTTTTCTGCATGCAAGCCTTTCTTTCAAAGGCATCATCTATATGGTAATAGAGAACAATGGCTAGTACAGAACTGCAGTCCATAATAAGACATTGATAAAAGGCATCTGAAAATGCTGAAGATGAAAATAAGCTTCTGTAAAAAGAAATGTAAATTATATGTATATTCAAACAGCACAGGAATATAATATATAGATTTAGATGTTAAAGCCAACCATGACTCCTTACAAACATTTGCGTATGTTGTAAATAACCCATGCTTATTAGGGTTTCTATATAGGTGTTTTATGCATGAGTGTTAAGTAGTTGAACACAGCTTCTGTCATTGTCTCATCATGTCTTCTCGGCTCTTTCACAGGTAAATGCTGCTTTAAAACCCATGTTTAACCATCTCCATGCTATGTACTGACACTTTGCAATCATTATGGTAAATGCTGCTTGAAAATTCATGTTTAACAATCTCCATGCTATGTACTGACACTTTGCAATCATGGTAAATGCTGCTTGAAAATTCATGTTTAACCATATCCATGCTATGTACTCATACTTATCACTGAACATTATGGTAAATTATCTAAGATCCTTTTAAATTTGACTATATTTTTGGTGATTGATTTTTACCACCTTTTGCCTTTTGTGTTCAAAGAATCAATTAGACCCCTTTCACACTGGGGCATGGGCACCGTCGGCGGTAAAGTGCCATTATTTTTATCGGCACTTTCCCGTTGTTTATGCGTGGGTTTTCGACCGCTAGCGGGGAGGTTTTAACCCCGGCTAGCGGACGAAAAAAGGTTTAAAACGACCTGCAAAGCACCGCTGCGGTGGCGCTTTTCCGGCAGTTCTGCAGCGGTGCCCATTTATTTCAATGGGCAGGAGCGGTATAGGAGCGGTGTATACACTGCTCCTTCACCGCTCCAAAGATGCAGCTAGCAGGACTTTTTTTTAGCGTCCTGCCAGCGCACCGCTCCAGTGTGAAAGCCCTCCGGCTTTCACACTGGTGAGACAGGAGCCGCTCCTTACAGGTGCTATACAGGTGCTATTTTTAGCGCTGTAGCACCTGTAAAGCGCCTCAGTGTGGAAGGGGTCTTAGGCTCCGTTCACACTAGTACAACTCCGACTTTGGAGTGAGACTTTAATGGGACTTTACACTATCTGGCGCTGAAGTAGCATCAAAGTCACACCAAAGTAGTGCAGAATCCTTTTCAAAGTCTCTGCAACTTTAAGTCATATAGATCAGAATAGGTACTAATGAAATCAATGGACTGTGAATTGTCATGCGACTTTACATGCCAAAGGGAAGAAATGTAATTAGCACACCAAGGATTTCTCAGAAAGATCCAAAGCTTTATTCACATTGTCACACGGTACACATAGGGCAACGTTTTGGAGCCACGCAGGGCCCCTTCATCAGGCATGGTCACTTGCCTGGTGAAGGGGCCCTGCATGGCTCCAAAACATAGCCATATGTGTACCGTGTGACAATGTCAATAAAGCTTTGAATCCTTCTGAGGAATCCTTGGTGCGCTGAAGACATTTCTACCCTTTGATTGCCTACGGTATCCAGCTGGTGGTCATTACAGCACCCAACATTACTACATCCATTTTCAGGAATGTGTGCATGGGGAATATTATGTTTATGTGTACAAACTCGCATGACAAATAGCACTAATGTGAATGAGACCTTATCTTTTTTGACTTTGGCTTGAGTCTTTGGCTGGTCTGGTTTTTGACAATTTCCTCTTCCATTCAAGAGTCTCTTATCAGTTCCTAATTGATCAATTTATGAATACTTCCCTCCCCTATCTCCCTTTAGATCAGCTTATGGGGAAAGCCAGGCAGTGTTTTTTGTGTAATGCCCTGTACACACGGTCGGATATTCCGAAGAAAAAAGTCTGACCGGATTATGTTGTCGGAAAATCCAATCGTGTGTGGGCTCTAGCGGACATTTAATAAATTTGGAAATGAAAGCTATTGGCTACTGGCCTCTTCGTAGTCCCATCGTACATTTTGTACGTCACCTCGTTCCGAACGATAGAATTTTCCGACCACTTTGTGCGACCTTGTGTATGCAAGACACGTTTCGGCCAAAATCCGTCGATTTTGTCGTCAGAATGTCCGATCGTGTGTATGGGGCATTATGCAGCTAAACACAGCGGTTTAACCACTTCAGCTCAGGAAGGTTTTACCCACTTCCTGACCAGGCTCTTTTTTTGCGATACAGCACTGCGTCGCTTTAACTGACAATTGCGCGGTCGTGCGAGCTGTACCCAAATAACATCTATGTCCTTTTTTTTCCCACAAATAGAGCTTTCTTTTGGTGGTATTTGATCGCCTCTGCGTTTTTCATTTTTTGCGCTATAAAAAAAAATACCGAAATTTTTAAATAACTGACTGACTTCAGTCCAGCCTTTCAATTGATAATGTAAACACGGACGACACAATGGGGTTTATTTACTAAAGCTAGAGAACTCAGAATCTGGTGCAGTTGTGCATGGCAGCCAATCAGTTTCTAACTTCAGTTTGTCCAATTAAGCTTTGACAAAGAAACCTGGGAGCTGATTGGTTTCTATACAGAGCTGCACCAGATTTTGCATGCTGCAGTTTTAGTAAATCAACCCCAATGACTTTGGCACTTCTGCTGTTAAATTTGAGGATGAATTGCTCTACAGTGACTGCAGCAACAGAGGTCAGTGGGAGCTTGTGTTTCTGCTTGTTAAGGCCCCTTTCACACTGGGGCGGGGAGCCGCGGTGACGGTAAAGCAGCGCTATATTTAGCGCTGCTTTACCGTCGTTTTAACCACGGTTTTCAGTCGCTCGCGGTGCGGTTTTAACCCCCGCGAGCGGGCGAAAATGGGTTAAAGACCCCCCGCAGAGCACCGCCGTAGCGGCGCTTTGCGGCGGTATTGCCGCGGTTTCACCGCGGTGTCCCATTCTAATCAATGGGAAGGAGCGGTATAGGAGCGGTGAACACACCGCTCCTATCCCGCTCCAAAGATGCTGCTAGCAGGACTTTTTTTGTCATCCTGCTAGCGCACCGCTCCAGTGTGAAAGCCCGCCGGCTTTCACACTGGAGTTAAAGGGGCCGGATTTTTTCATGCGGTGAACAGGCGCTATTTTTAGCGCTGCACCACATGAAAAACGCCCCGGTGTGAAAGGGGCCTAAGAAAATGTGAATATTAAAATATCCATAGCCTGGCCACAGGATTACTTTAAAGGTATAGTACAGTCGCATTTTCTAAATGCCTATTTGCTCAAGTAAGTTTTTCATCAGGGCTTTTATTGGTAATCTAGAAATGTCTTTTCTGTTCCAATTTGTTAACTTAAGATACACATTTCCATCCATGCCCACAGTAGGCTACTTGATGTTTCTCACCTACAAAAAAAGGTGATTTTCAATGAGTGAGTACAGCAAGAATATAATGCATTAATTCAGGAGGCAGCCTCATCCCCACACAAGTAGGATTCTGAAATACAATTAGAGTTAATTGCACAGAATTCAGCTGAGGTACATAAAGTAGACAATCTGGCCTTATCGAGGTTTATCAATTCTTGCATTAAAAGTTCCCTGACTAATTTCAGTTGTTTGCGATACCTACTTATTACACAGGTAAAATTGTGAAGTAGCTGTAAGACTGTGTAAACTATACATTCTGATGCCAGAACGTAAATATGTATATGCCAAATACTTGAAGAGGGGCCCCCAAAAAATTTAAAAAGTCAGCAGCTACAAATCCTGTAGCTTTAAATATAAGGACACTTACCTGACCAGGGATCCAGTGCTGTCCTCACCCAAGCCAGTTCTTCAATGGGCTTCGGGTCCAGGCGCTAGCATCTTAACTAAGGGAAACTGGCAATGAAGCCTTGCAGCTTTACAGAAGGCTTCCCACTGTGCATGCGCGAGTTGTCTTACTCTTTGGGAATGGTCCCGCAGTCTTCTGGGACCTGTGATGTGTCCCAGAAGGCTGAGGGGGAAGGGGGGGTCAAACTTCCACTCGGATTGCCACGGCGATCTGACCAAAAGTGGGAGTGGGTACCTGTCAGATACCCGCTCCCAAGGTACCCGGAGAGGAGGGGGGGAGCCAAACAAGCAGAACTTTCCCTTTTGGGTAAAGTTCTGCTTTAAAGCAATATTTAGCTATATAAAGTCCTAGACTGATCTTTTCTATTCTCTATATTTACACTTTGCATAGAACAGAGTTTCTGTGGTAACATCACAATCCCCAGGAGCTAAATTGGCTATTGCTGGTCTACAGATAACTGTCAAAATCTCATTGTCACTGGAGGGTCTTCCTGATTAAGGACACGTTTGAATGATGTCATGGGTTTTAACTTTACATTCTGGAAGCTTCTAGTCTCTAGTCTCTTTTTTTTTTTTCGTTCTTCAAGGGCAAACAGAAGTAGCCGCCATATGGATACTACAAATGTTTGGAGGTCCCTGTGGTTGACTGCTGGTTGTTCTGTAGGCAGGGAGTGCTAAATGTCTTTCCCTTGCTGCGCATTACCACAGCAGAATGGAATAAAGGAGCAAAAACAATTACTTTTTCTGTGGGGTTCACGCTGATTTATATATCATTTTCTACAGAAAAATAAATTGAAATTCTGTTCAAGATTTTAGAGCAAATAAACCAATCAGAAGTTAAAATGGAACATTATTTTCACTGCATATTACATATTTGTGCTTATACCAGCAGTCTCTAAAATCTCTATGATGGTTTACCTTTACTGAAGAGAAGTCCTGTCTTTCAGCAACACTGACTGCATCCTCCTGACTACATCTTTATGTATTTACACAAAGCTCAACCTCCTATTTCGCCCCACATCTACTGCTTACCATGCATAGCTCCAACCCTCTTCCAGGGACCATATTCCATGTACAAAAAAATGCCAGCACACAGCTTTTTCCTTCATACTTCTTATAGTCGTAGGGGTTGATTAACCAAAGGCAAATAGACTGTGTACTCTGCAAGTGCAGTTTCACTCTGCAAGGGAATTTGCTCCAGAGTTTAGTAAATGAGGAGAAGCTTCACTCTGCAAAGAAAACCCAATCGCATGCAAGGGGGAAAAAAAGAACACAGCATTTTTGCTTGCACAAGATTGAATGATTGAAGTCAGCAGAGCTTCCCTCATTAAGTGGGCTTGCATAGCAAGACCACTTAATGTTATCTCACATATATATTATTAAGTGATCTTGCATAGCACTGTTATCTCACATATATATTATTCTTATTATAGCCAAATTCCACCCTAACTCCTCCCACAGTTTTTACACTACATAGACAGTAATATACCGAAATGTGCAGATTGGTCCCGATTGGTGTGCTATTACATTGTGGAACGTTTCCCCCAATGGTTCACAAAATATTGTAGTTTTTGCGGCAAAATTTGTCCCATAGGAATGAATGCCGAAATGTTCAAAATTAGAGTGGGAGGTAACAAAAGCCAACAACCCCATGATCAGCCAAAACATTATGACCCCCCCCATGATCAGCCAAAACATTATGACCCCCCCATGATCAGCCAAAACATTATGACCCCCCCCCCCCCCCATGATCAGCCAAAACATTATGACAACCCCCATGATCAGCCAAAACTTTATGACCCCCCATGATCAGCCAAAACATTATGACCCCCCCCATTAACAGCCAAAACATTATGACCCCCCCATGATCAGCCAAAACATTATGACCCCCCCATGATCAGCCAAAACATTATGACAACCCCCATGATCAGCCAAAACATTATGACCCCCCCATGATCAGCCAAAACATTATGACCCCCCCATGATCAGCCAAAACATTATGACAACCCCCATTATCAGCCAAAATATTATGCCCCCCCCATGATCAGCCAAAATATTATGACCCCCCCAATGATCAGCCAAAACATTATGACCCCCCCATGATCAGCCAAAACTGAAAAAACTAAATTTGAAATAAAAAATATTTTTTGAAAATTTTTTTTAATCATTTTAGGAAAAACATAAATCATTTTTGAAAAAAAATCTAAAAAAAATAAAAAAAAACATTTTTGAAAAATAAAATCTTCAACTTTTTTACTACTATTTATACTTTTTAACCACTTCAGCCCCGGACCAATTGTCAGCTTAAGGACCAGAGGTCTTTTTTCAATTTCGCACTGCACTACTTTAACTGGTAATTGCGCGGTCATGCAATTTTGTAACCAAACGAAATTTGCGTCCTTTTCTTCCCACAAATAGAGCTTTCTTTTGATGGTATTTGATTGCCTCTGTGATTTTTATTTTTTGCGATATAAACGGAAAAAGAGCGAAAATTTTGAAAAAAAAAGAGATTTTCTACTTTTTGTTATAAGAAAAATCTAATAAACTCAATTTTAGTCAAACATTTGGGCCAAAATGTATTCAGCCACATGTCTTTAGTAAAAAAAAATGCCAATAAGCGTATATTTATTGGTTTGCGCAAAAGTTATAGCGTCTACAAACTAGAGTACATTTTCTGGAATTTACACCGCTTTTAATTTATGACTGCCTATTTCATTTCTTGAGGTGCTAAAATGGCAGAGAAGTACAAAACCCCCCCAAATGACCCCATTTTGGAAAGTAGACACCCCAAGCTATTTGCTGAGAGGCATGTTGAGCCCATTAAATATTTTTTTTTTTAGTCCCAAGTGATTGAATAAAGACAAAAATAAAAAAGATTTTTTTTTTTTTCAAAAAGTTGTCACTAAATGATATATTGCTCACACATGCCATAGTTATATGTGGAATTGCACCCCAAAATACATTTTGCTGCTTCTCCTGAGTATGGGGATACCACATGTGTGGGACTTTTTGGGAGCCTAGCCGCGTACGGGGCCCCGAAACCCAAGCACCGCCTTCAGGATTTCTAAGGGTGCAAATTTTTTGATTTCACTCCTCACTACCTATCACAGTTTCGAAGGCCATAAAATGCCAAAATAGCACAAAACACCCCCAAATGACCCCATTTTGGAAAGTAGACACCCCAAGCTATTTGTTGAGAGGCATGGTGAGTATTTTACAGCTCTCATTTGTTTTTGAAAATGAAGAAAGTAAAGAAAAAAAAAATTTTTTTTTCTTTTTTCAATTTTCAAAACTTTGTGACAAAAAGCGAGATCTGCAAAATACTCACCATACCTCTCAGCAAATAGCTTGGGGTGTCTACTTTCCAAAATGGGGTCATTTTGGGGGGTTTTATGCCATCTGGGCATTCCATGGCCTCCGAAACTGTGATTGGCAGTGAGAAGTGAAATAAAAAAATTACACCCTTAGAAAGCCTGAAGGCGGTGATTGGTTTTTGGGGTTCCGTACGCAGCTAGGCTCCCAAAAAGTCCCACACATGTGGTATCCCCGTACTCAGGAGAAGCAACAGAATGTATTTTGGGGTGTATTTCCACATATGCCCATGACATGTTTGAGCAATATATCATTTAGTGACAACTTTTTGTAAAAAAAATATATATATATTTTTTTTTTCATTATTCAATCTCTTGGGACAAAAAAAAAAAAAAATACTAATGGGCTCAACATTGCTCTCATCAAATAGCTTGGGGTGTCTTCTTTCCAAAATGGGGTCATTTGGGGGGGGGTTTGAACTGTCCTGGCATTTTATGCACAACATTTAGAAGCTTATGTCACACGTCACCCACTCTTCTAACCACTTGAAGACAAAGCCCTTTCTGACACTTTTTGTTTACATGAAAACATATTTTTTTTTTTGCAAGAAAATTACGTTGAACCCCCAAACACTATATATATTGTTAAAGCAAAGGCCCTACAGATTAAAATGGTGGGTGTTGCATTTTTTTTTTTTTTTCCACACAGTATTTGCGCAGCGATTTTTCAAACGCATTTTTTGTGGAAAAAATACACTTTTTTTTTATTTTAATGCACTAAAACACACTATATTGCTCAAATTTTTGATGAAATAAAAAATATGATCTTAGGCCGAGTACATGGATACCAAACACGACATGCTTTAAAATTGCGCACAAACACGCAGTGGCGACAAACTACATACATTTTTAAAAGCCTTTAAAAGCCTTTACATGATACCACATTAGATTCACGGAGGAGGTCTACTGCTAAAATTACTGCCCTCGATCTGACCTTCGCGGTGATACCTCACATGCATGGTGCAATTGCTGTTTACATATGACGCCAGACCAACGCTTGTGTACGCCTTTGCGCAAGAGAAGGGGGGGGGGCAGGGGTGCTTTTTTTTTTTTTTTTTTTTTTTTTTTTTATTTATTTAGCTTTTTTATTTTATTTTTAAACTGTTCCTTCCATTTTTTTTCTTTGTTATGATTTTTATTGTTATCTCAGGGAATGTAAATATCCCCTATGATAGCAATAGGCAGTGACAGGTAGTCTTTTTTTGAAAAAATTGGGGTCTATTAGACCCTAGATCTTTCCTCTGCCCTCAAAGCATCTGACCACACCAAGATTGGTGTGATAAAATGCTTTCCCAATTTCCCAATGGCGCGGTTTATATCCGGGAGGGGGGACATTCCCTCCCACTGCTTGTAAAAGCAGTCTAGAGGCTAATTACCCGCTAGAATTGCTTTTACATGAAAGCCGATCACTGGCTGAAAAGAATGATACCAAGATGATACCTACACCTGCAGGCATCATTCTGGTATAACCATTCAAAGTCCAGCAACATACTGGACATATATTGTAATCTTTTTTTTTTTCATGCAGCCTCTTGGCTGAACGAAAGAAAGAGATTGATTGGTGGGTATGCCCACCATTAGAATACCTCCCTTCATCCACCCACTTCTAATGATGGGCATACATGCACCATTTATATATGCCGATGCATGGGGGCATCCTCCCGCAAAAGTTATGCCGTGTACACACGGTCGGAATTTCGACCGTATGTACGTGGCATTAGGAGCCAATCGCTCCCCCCCCCCCCCCCTCTGCTGCCCCCATGCTTCGGCATATATGCTCTTTTTTTTAACTCTGGTGGTGAAATCACCTCCTACAGCATTGGAGTCGCGGCTTTATGTATCGTGGGAGCAAACGCTGTTGCTGTCAAGATAAATAAATCCGCGTTGCAACTGAATGGCGCACCTGAAAACAAAAAAATGCTTAACACTGAAACACAGTAAACAAAATTACATACCTGAAAAGCAAGCATGATAAAACATAATAAAAAACATTGCAGAATAGAATGGAGTAAAAAAAGAGCAACAATAGAGAGAGAATAGAGAGAGAGAGAGAACAATAAAACGACAACTATTTTTGTTTTTTTTATTTTTTTGAGATTCACAGGTAAAAAAGCTCCTGACTGAAGCGACTGAATCAAAACGCTACCACAAAAAAAATGTTAGCGATCGCAGGGATCAGGCCTGACTCTGCGAACGCTGCAGTTATGTGTGCTTAGTGTTTTTGTAAGTGACAGTGATCGATCGATACTGCACTTGGGTGGGCTGGGCGGAGGGGGGAAAACGCAGGTGCTAGAAGGTATCTGGGCTGATCCCGCTAACAATGCGTTTTTTTTGGAACCCTAAACTGCTGGGACGCTAGTATAGATCTGATCAGATCAGATATTGATCTGTTCAGATACTGTGCCACTAAGGGAGGTGTATGCTTTGCGCGTGGGTGTTTGCGGTACTGGCACTAACCTGGGGCGACGCAGACCTTATTTGACCCTAAAACCTAATTGATATCACCCGCCGGGCGATCAGAGGGTTAAACCGTTATTGGGTAATAAATGGCGGGTGCCCTGACAGTATAAAAAACAAGCTAACTAACCAGCGTCACCCGTAACAGTAATACAAAAAAAAAACTGGCTACCTAGCGGCACCAGTGACACTAATGCAGCGATCAGAAAAACAATCGCTTAGTGACACTGGCAAAAGGGGGTGAAAGGGTTAACTAGGGGCAATCAGGGGGTTAAACCTTTATTAGGTAATATATGGGGGTACCTGACGCTATATAAAAACCTGACGGGGAACCTAAATAACGAAATAACTAACTGGCTAACCAGCGTCACCAGTGACAGTTATACGGTGATCACTGGTGAAAGGGTTAACTCTAGGGGCAATCAGGGGGTTAAAACCTTTAGGTTGTAATATGGGGGTACCTGACCTATAAACCTATTTATGAACCTATATAAACATGGCGGTTAACCTAAAAAAAAAAAAACTGGTTACCTAGCGACACTAATGCAGCGATCAGAAAAACAATCGCTTAGTGACACTGGCAAAAGGGGGTGAAGGGGTTAACTAGGGGCAATCAGGGGGTTAAACCTTTATTAGGGGGGGGGGGGGTAGGGGGCTACCTTGGACCTAAAACTAACTGCCCTGACAGTTATTACAGTCACACTGACACTAAATGCAGTGATCAGTAAATAAATGATCACTGCAATTAGTGACACTGTGACAGGGGGGGAAGGGGGTGATCTGGGGGGTGATCAGGGGGTGACAGGGGGTTTGTGTTTGTGCACTAACCTGTACATGTTCTCTCCTCGGCGTTCCGGTCACATAGACCGGCGCACCGAGCGTGACATCAGTTCCGCCTTCCTGTCTATACAATAGACAGGAAGGGGAAGCTTTTCATTCGCCAGGAGCGATCGCGAGGGGGTGGCCAGAAACCACTGGCCGTCCCCTCGTCCCGGATCGCTCCTGAAGCGATGCCGACCGTCCCCGCCGGCGGAGGGGGTTCCGATCGGACACCCCACCCGCCGGAAGAATGTCACGTACAGGTACGTGATTCTGCCTGTACGTGCCATTCTGCCGACGTATATATACATGGGGCGGTCGGCAAGTGGTTAAAATATTAGGCTTTTTAACACTTTTCACAGTTACTCCAGCCACTCCAACCACACAACAGTTACTCAAGCCACTCCACCCAGTTACTCTGCCCACACCAGTAGGTGGAGGCAAGAACATTTCACACAATTTCCCAGGAAATTTTAGCTTTTCTAGTTTACTAAGCTATGGAGCAAATTCTCTTGCAGACTGCAACTGCACTTACAAAGTGCACAATAGCCTTGCCTTTAGTAAATCAACCCTAATGAGTGTTAACTGTTTTACCTATAAATTTAATTTAATTTAATAAAATATCATCAGAGGAAGAAGTTGTGTGTTGGCATTTGTTTTTGTAGATCCTGATATACCCTGGAAAATCTGCCCCTAGGCGGTAAATTGCTTTCTCAACCCAGTACAGGTATCCCATCTCAAAACAGCACCCTCTAGCTGTGGCCAGGAACAAGCTGCTCCTGGCCACAGCTAGAGGGTGCTGTTTTGAGATTGTTTTGAGATTGTTTTGTAAGGCCATGCAGTTGGAAGCAGATTTATCTTCAAAAAAAATCATCAGCCATCTCATTTCAAAGACAACAGCGATGTTTAATTGTTTCAAATGCAACAGAGATATATATAAATGTATCATGACTCATAAAAATGCAGTTATATTTTAATAATTTTTTATCATCTTATTACAAACTGGTAAAAAAATAATACACTTAAGGCTAGGTTTGCACTACTGCAACTTTTCATGCGATTTGGGACTGAAAAGTTGCATGACAAGTCATACCCCATGACTTCCAATGAGTACTGTTCATATCTGTGCGACTTCAAGATGCAGCGACTTCAAAGTAGTCCCTGCACTGCTTTGGTCCCACTTTAATGCGACTTGAGGTCCATAGACCTCAAGAATACACAGGCATTGCTTCAAGTCGCGGCAAAAAAATTGCGGTAAAATCATGGCAAAAAATTGCGGCAAAATCACGTGACTTTGGGGACGCAATAGTGGAAACATAGCCTAAAACCCAATTCCAACTTTGCACTACTTTACTTCACCACTCTTGAAGCTCAGACACCCTTCCCTAATACCCATAGGATAGGGCTTTAAATGGATTAAAGCCACTCCTTAAAATGTAATTCCTCAATATGGTAATTTTCCTATAATCCCCTGTGATCCTTTAAGTGAAAAAAAAAAAAAAAGATCCCCATTATTTGTTAACCAAGGTGGGTGGGAAGCTTATACTTTTGGGCAGTTTCTGCACATAAACCAATAAGGGGTCACTATATAGCATGCAGATTGTAAAGATCTAACCGGTACAGCGGGTTTTATCCTACAATCCAGCAAGCTACTCGATTTCAACCATCACTGCTGATTATGCTCATTCATATTCCAGTGAGCAGGAGATAAAGGAGGAACATGTCTTAGGCCCCTTTCACACAGGGTGGATCCGCTTAGCGGACAACACTAGCTCAGCGGGAGATCGATCCGTTGATCCTTTCTGAGCCGGCGGATGACAGGTCCGTCTCTGCTCACTGAGCAGGGAGGGACCTGTCAGAGCCACGCTGATTTCTATGGGGAGATAAGACGAAAACGGACAGTACTGTATATCCGTTTTCATCAGATCCCAGCCGATCCGATCCACTAGACGGATGGCGAATGTATCGCCATACGTCTGTCTTGAGAGGATCGGATGGAAGGCAGGTGTCAGTGGACACATCTCCGCTGACATCCGCCTGCCCATAGGAGTCAATGGGTGGCCAACTCAAAAAGGCGGATCTGAGCGGGCTTATTGTGTGAAAGGAGCCTTAAAGGGGCATCGTAAGGCAGAAAGTGTAGAAAAATCTTCCAAAGGAGTAGAAAGGGGGTAAGCTTTAGGAGAAGCTGGGTCATACAAAATGATGATCCCAGCTGCGTCGGTGCCTCCACTTACTATTTATTGACGTGAGGTGTACCAAGATGGCTACGCTTCAGACGACGTCCAGTGACGAAACACATAAGATGGGACTTGGTACACATCGACGTCAACGTCACTTCCGGCAACTTCCGGTTTCTCCGAATCGGTCTCTGTAACGCACACCGTCCAGACCCAGGAACTGGTTGTTTGCAGCCATTCTCGTCAGTGGGTCAGTGTGTTTTGGCCCCTGTTTTTTAATGAACAGTCCTTTTTTAATCCGTATTATACCAATAAATTTACTTTTTATGGGATTTACGCTATGGGTGCCCATTTTTGATTACATGTGGATGCCGTTTTACACACATTCTGGTCCGCAATAGGAGAGCTCATCGTTTCAGGGGTATATTCGGATTGGTGAAACAGTCTCTTGTACACTCTTTACCCCTGCAGGAGTGGGGGCTTCTGGTGAGTGCACATACTTGAGGGGGAGCACAAGAACCCATCTTATTTGGATGCACTTGGTCACTTTATCTAATGCACAAGAAGTCACTTTATTTTGAAGCACAGAAGAGGACACAAAGTCGCCACACTTGGAAATTAGCACTTAGCACTTTTATGGAAATACGTATATGGGACACTGGAAAAATGTCTTATTATATACTGATATATGGACTTTTTTCTTTGTACTTTGTTCATAGTGATATATATTTATATATTATATATATATATATATATATAATATATATATATATATATATATATATATATATATATATATATATATATTATATATACATATATTTTTCAGTCTAATTATTCACAGATTTTTAATATCAATTAATTACGCTTGTCACTTTATCTTGCAATCAAGGATTCACTTTATAATTCATTTCCAGTATTTTTCTTTGTTCACTTTATGATGATGCATCATATTCTGTGGTGAGACAGTGGTTTATGATTTACTCACCCTTTGTCCTTTACCCACACTGGTTCAGGGGTGATATTTAATCACATTTTATATTAGCATTTTCCCCATTTTTATTACATACGCTTCTTGGGACACCACTTTGTGGAGTCTTTGTTGGGGAGGCTGCAGCTATATATATATATATATATATATATATATATATATACACAGATTTTTAGTTTTACATATAAAATGATAACCAGAACACATGGAAAAATAAATCACCAGAAAAAAATTTGTATTCTATATCAGGCAAGCCAGAGCCCAGACTTCAGCCGCCATGTAGAAATTGATTTATTACAGGTAACTATATAGCGCTATCAATTTATGCTGCTCTTTACACATATATTATACATTCACATCAGTCCCTGCACTCAAGGAGCTTACAATATAAGGTCCCTAACTCACATTCATACATACAATATATTAGGGCCGATTGGACAGGTGCCAAATACCCTACCAGCATGTCTTTGGAGTGTGGGAGGAAACCAATGCACCGAGAGGAAAAACACGCAGGTACAGGGAGAAGAACATGCAAACTCCAGGCAGGTAGTGCTGTGGCTGTGATTTGAACCAACAACCCTAGTGCTGCCGGGTAGAAGAATTAAGCCACTGTGCTGTGGCATGATATGAAGATGGGTGTTTACACAATGAATTCACGTAATATCAATAAAATGAAACAATCTAAATTTCATCCAAACTCTGAGCAGGGGTCTTGCTAGGATTGTGAAAGATCAAGGCCACCCTTGGGAACTCAAAGGAAAGCAAAGAGACAGTACATATTGTGCCAATGTCTGTCCAAATTGCACTAACAGTAATTCCGCGTACACACGAGCGGAATTTCAGTCGGAAAAATCTTGGATGTTTTTTCCGACGGAATTCCACTCAAGCTTGGCTTGCATACACATGGTCACACAAAAGTTTGCTGAATTTTCCAACCGTCAAGAACGCGGTGACGTACAACACTACGACGAGTCGAGAAAATGAAGTTCAATGCTTCCGAGCATGTGTCAAATTGTTTCCGAGCATGAGTAGGAATTTTGCGCGTTGGAATTGGTACAGACGATCGGAATTTCCGATCGGAACTTTTTCCGACCGAAAAATTGATAACATGCTCTCAAAATTTTGCTGGCTGGAATTCCGCCAGCAAAAGTCTGATGGAGCATACACACAGTCGCATTTTCGGACCAAAAGCTCTCATTTGACTTTATCTGGTGGAATTTCCGCTCATGTGTACGCGGCATTAGAGGGGCTTGAAGAGGCATGGTTAAAAAAAAAAGCTACTCACTTTATACATAGCACACATATGCCGCAGTGATTGTATGCTTAAATTACTGCAACACAAATGAAACAGACATATACAAACCCCAAGACAACCATTTAATAAAAAAACTCTTTTATTTCATATTCTTATCTGTACATAGCGTACTTTGAAGAAGTTCTTCATTAACATACTCACTGACTACTTAGCAACCAGCAAATGTGGAGATAAATGCTTTGGAATGTACAACATAGTGTATACAGGCGATAGATAGGGTCTGTAGGTTTGTTCTTACGTTGAATTTGTATGCAAGTTATACGTGTAACTCTAGCCAAAAATTTGTTTTACGTTTTTTGGATAGCATAGGGAAGGGTTAACACCCCTGTAATGTGTGTCTTGCTGTCTGTGCCCCTGTTCAGAAGATTTCACCTCACTTTTTGTACCTGTGACAATTGGATTTTGAAAATTTTGGGTTGCTGTGGAAACAAGGATTGGTGATAAAGCTTCAGTTTCCATTTTCCCATTATAACCTTACAGGAGTGAATTTCCCTTCCTAGGGGTGGATTTCCTCTCACTTCCTGTTGTTTCCCTCCGTTTGTAAGTACAAGTCGTTTGTAAGTCAGATGTTTGCAACGCGGGAACTGCCTGTATAGTGTAATGTACAACATAGTGTATATCAGTGCTGCGTATGGGTAAAAGTGCAGGGCTCAGGAGTGTGTAATGCACCGAACACAAGGGTGTGCGTAAGGTACAGAAGACAGGAGTCAATATTTTGTAAAGCAGAGCACAGGGTTCAAGAGTTTGTAGGGAACAGGGGACAGGAGTGTATGACGCATGTGTAGGGGTAAGGAGTATGAAATGTACAACATAGTGTATATAGTGCAGGACTCAGGAGTGCATAAGGAGAAGAGTGGAGGGTTCCAAGCTATGTGTAATGTACAGAGGTCAGGCCTGCATAAGCGCAATAACCAGGGGTGCATAATGCATGAAATGCAGGGGTCTGGGGTGCATATCGCACATAACTCTCAGCAGAAAATTGCTTTATCGTTACTGGTGGATAAAAAAAATGACCTCTAATGAAGTTTATGCCATGTCTGTATTGATGTTCTGTAATGTAAAATTCAAGCTTTCATTCATGTCAGATAGTATAGACATTGTTGTACTTCCAGCCCACTGCAGTTCCAATACACAGAAGCAATAATGTAATTCATTTGCCCCCCTCTTCCCATGTCTATTCGCAGAGCACCTTGTAATCTGTAAACCATTCAAAGAATACACAGCATTGAAGGGGAGAAGGAGGTAGACAAATGGCACTTATACTTCCATGAAAGAGAGCTGCAGCAGGCTGAAAGTATGGTGAAAGCTGTACTATCCAGCATAATTGAAAGTATGAATTTACACTAAATTGCAGCAATCCAGATAACTAACTGTAATTAGACATTTTTTTTTACGTACCAGACATGGCAAAAATCTCTCTGCCTGGAGTTCCACTTTCAGGAGTGCATAACCCACAGTGCAGGGGTTAGGAGTGCTTAATGCATGGAATTCAGGCACAGGCCAGTGTACATAGTAGACCCTCCTCCAAATAAAAATCCCCCCAGTACAGGTTTTTCCTCACCAATCTCCACCAGAAACACCAGTACAGACCCCCCCCCCCCCCCTCACATTTCCACTAGTACAGAACCACCCAAAATTCCCCCCACTGCAGACCTCTCCCCTCCCTAATAGACCCCCCCCCCCCCCTGACATCAGTCCTCCTTGCTACCCTTGTACAAAATTTAGCATGAATCTCTCCCTCTTTAAAACCTGGCACACTACAGGGGATGTGGGGCACATGCTTAGAGTTAGCAATCGCTCTGGTCATGAGCAAGTCTAACCTGCATCGGAAAACACGTTTGCAGAAAGATATTGCTGCTAAAGGAGTTTCTACCAATTACAGAATAAACGGTTTAACAGACTGAAATGTGAAGCTTGGTTCACACCTATGCAGGTTGCAGTTGATGCATATTCCAGGTGAATTTTGCATTTTTCAATATATCTTTTTGATCCATTGAAGTCTATGGAATCAAAAAACTCAACCTGCTGGTCCCTGGCCCTTTCCAGAAAATGCACAGATATGAACGTGACCCATAGGAAACCATGGTAAATGGACTCCAGTGTGTTTCTGCAAAACTGAAAATGCACTAGAAATGCATAGGTGTGAACCAGGCCTAAATGTTTAAACAGACATGTTAGTGTGTGTTTAATTTAAAGCGGAGGTTCACACAAAAAGGGAACCTCCGCTTTTCAGGACCCTCCCCCCCCCCTCCGGTGTCATATTTGGATTTGGCACCTTTCAGGAGGGGGGGGTGCAGATACTTGTATAATACAGGTATTTGCACCCACTTCCGGGCATAGATATCCACAGAATCTGCGGGTATCTACGCCACTTCCTGCCCCGCCGCTGTCTACTGGGAAACACACGAATCCCAGATACAGCAGGGACCATCCATATTGCACATGCGCAGTAGGGACCCGGGAAGTGAAGCCGTAAGGCTTCACTTCCTGATTCCCTCACCTAAGATGGCGGCGGCAGCACCTGAGAGCCGAGCGACAGATCGGCTTCGGGTGCCGACATCGCTGGGGCGCGCTGGACAGGTAAGTGTCCATATTTTAAAAGTCAGCAGCTGCAGTATTTGTAGCTGCTGGCGTTTAAAAAAAAAATTTTGGGATCTAAAGAGGAGATCCAGGCTCCTTCAGAAAAAAATTCAAAGTCAGCAGCTACTTTTAATATTAGGACATATTAATATTAGGACACTTACCACAAATCCAGCAGTGTCTTAATTGGCTCTTGGGTGCTGCCGCCAATATTTCTTATAAAAGAAACCGGCAGTGAAGCCTTGCAGCTTCACAGCCAGCTCTCTGCACAGGCATGAAGCGCACTGTGCTTTGTAAATGGCCCGGCAGCAGGGAAAGGCGGAGGGAAGGGAAGGGAAGGGGAGGGAAGGGAAGGGAAGGGAAGGGGAGGGGAGGGGAGGGAAGGGGAAGGGAAGGGAAGGGAAGGGAAGGGAAGGGAAGGGAAGGGAAGGGAGGGAAGGGAAAAGAAGGGAAGGTTAGGGAAGGGAAGGGAAGGGAAAAGAAGGGAAGGTTAGGGAAGGGAAGGGGAGGGGAGGGAAGGGAAGGTTAGGGAAGAGAAGGGGAGGGGAGGGAAGGGAAGGTTAGGGAAGGGAAGGTTAGGGGAGGGAAGGGAAGGGACGGGAAGGGGAGGGAAGGGAAGGGAAGGTTAGGGAAGGGAAGGGGAGGGAGGGAAGGTTAGGGAAGGTTAGGGAAGGGAAGGTTAGGGAAGGGAAGGTTAGGGGAGGGAAGGTTAGGGAAGGGAAGGTTAGGGAAGGGACCCCCCTACCATCCTTCACACATCACACAGCAACAGAGCTGAGGTTGTCAATCAGCTGTCAATAGGGAGTGCATTGTTGTTACTCAACTGACTCAGACTTGCATTGTGAGAAATTGCGGTACAGAATTATACCAATACTACATACTGATAACATGTATTTACATAAAGCTCACTTTTCATGTACATAAAAAAGAAAACAGACTGTACATTTCTTTGGAACCAGTTTTCACTTTAATAATAACAAAAAAAAAGAAATAAATATCCTATCTAGGAGATGTCATTTCAAAGGCTTTTTCAGACATAACTGTAGCATTCTGAAACATCCAAGGCAGTTTTCAAGAATTGTGTTTGCCTTGAAGAAGGCTATAGTATAGTTGACTGCCAAGAGGGGGTCACTCTGTAATAACACCCTAGCTGACTTGCTTATTTGGCACGAGAGACATACTTCTACAATGATTCTAAGGCTGCAGATGAATCAGAGAATCGATGGTTAATACATGTTCACATCCAATGCCCTGTAAGTCAAACAATACATCTAAATAAACAACCTAATTAACGAGCAGCACAACAACACATTACTCATTTAAATCCCCTCAAATCACTAGAAAAATAATGTCGTAATCCATGCTTTAGAGCTACAGTATGGTAACAAGCCAAAACTACAGCAGTCGCCATTGAACACATAACTCCAGCAGTCTGATCTTGGCAGACAAAGTACTATTAATTATTTACCAGAAATATACAACTTACAAAGTGCATTTCAGAGGAGCAACCTCAGGTAGGTGTAGATGTAATGTTAGGACAGGATCTACACTGTCTGTCTGTTTTAATGCTCGTTGATACACATTCATTTTGGGGCCCCAATGTGCATCAGTGTAGTAAACAACACAACTACCCCTTTAATGCACCACAGCACAAGCATTTGAATACCCATACATTGTGGTGACGTTTGTGGCGAAGTTTATTGGTAAAAAAAATGTCATGTCAAGTGTCATGTGCAGGTTTTTTGGTGTGTGGAGGCTTGTTAGCGGCACAAAGGTAAACAGCAGGCAGAGGTCATGCCCATAATCATGTCATGAGTAGGCACTCTTAGTAGTCTGAAACGCGTTAGCTATTTTCCTGCTTTGCTGTGACCTATTTTTGTGTGATTCAAATTTTACCAATAAAGGCTTTTGAATTTTTCTTGGAGTGCGGCCGTTCAGAGTCCTTAATTGCATCATTATTAACTTGCCCAATGCCTAATCATGGGCGTCCCCAGGAGGGGGCAAGGGGGGGTCAAGTGCCCCCCCCCGGAATCATCAAGGTGTTGCAGCAGCCAGCATGGTCCACCACGTCCGCCACGCTGCAGACTTTTTTTTTGAGTCTCTGAGACTCAGACATCTGTCCTCTAAAGTTCCTCCTCACCCCGGCCCGATCATCTGATGCGATGCTCACCTTGGCAACTCGGCCGCTCCGCTCTAGTCATTGGCTGCCAGCCTGCTTGCATTGTGTAGATCCATCCGGCGCGGCACCGGCCCCGCCCACTCAAGTGGCCGAGTCAGAGCCAATGATACGCTGCCACCTGCCAGTGCTGCCCTGGACCTAGGGGATCATCATCACAGACAGGAAATACTGAGGCATACACAGTATAGAACCACAGGTAACAGCAAGCCTCAGGAGGAGCATTTTTATATATAATATATTGCTTTTCTTGAAAAGGGACATCTGAGCTGAGCTATAATTGCAATTTTCTGGAAAGATATGTGTGTGTACAGTTTAAGAGATAATTCATCTTCACTTATAACTTTGTATTGGAACATGGGCATCTGCAAGGTTTCTCAGGCGGCTGCGTATCATGCCCATATAGCTACATAAGAATGTATATCTTTTTATATTGCAATACATCTGTTGTGGCCATATTTTGATCTTGATGAAAACAGCTATACAGTGACAGTATCAAGATCAAAATATGGCCACAACAGATGTATTACAATGTAAAAAGATGTACATTCTCTAACCTATTTTATTTATATGGGCATGGTACGCCAGGCCTGAGTAACTTATAATACAAAGTGAAGATAAATTATCTCTTATATAACACACATATATCTTTCCAGTGGAATGATTTTCATGACACTGTCGAAAAGGGGCAGAGCATGGGTGACCTTAAAATTATGCCCCCTCCCCTGAAAAAAGTTCTGCGAACGCCCATGCCCATAATGCTTATGCATACTGTAGGTGTAACCATAGATTAAACACCAGCGATATGAACATCACACTCATCACATCTTCCATTTAGTTTTTCCAAGAGTGCCATGCATATTCAATATTAAAGCTGGCTTTAAACATTTGCACTACAGTAATACATTTGGTAAGGCACCATGCTGCATTTATTTTCTTGAAAAAATAGGTGTAGTGTCCTGTGCGCTGGGATGTCTTAGTGGCCAATTTAAAAAAATGGGCTTCTCCAACACACAATACAGGGGGTCCCCGAGTTACAAACTCGTTAGGGACTGCTCGCCTGTACGGAAGTTGGAAATGTTCGTAAGTCGGCCGCGCATGCGCAGACCGACAAATACGGAGATTTCCGGACATTTCCGATGTTCCGTCTAATGCCGTTCTGCGCATGCGGGGCAAATTACGGACATTTCCGGCATTTTCCGAGGCTCCGTATGGCCGCGCATGCGCAGAACGGCCGAAAGACTGCGAAAAAGAGCGAAAAATGGCGGAGGGTCCCCGCAGCGCCCCGTTCGTAAGTAGGGGTTGTTTGTAGGTCGGGCGTTCGTAAATCGGGGACCCCCTGTACATTAACGCACCACAAAGGTGTGAAGCCAGCCTTATACACACTTATTTGAAGCACAGCTGTTCTCAAACTGTGAGGTACGTCTCATGGCCAGGCCCCAGAATCCCTCAACGTGACAAGCAGCACTGCTCACATTACTTACCTGGCAAGAAGTACACTTAATATTTGGGCCAAATTGTCCATCAGAAGCTGCTCTAGGATTGTGCAGTTCATGCTCTGTGTACCATCTCTTCTCTAATTACAGACATTACATATAGCTTTCTCCCTGGACACCTTGTACAAGCTTTTACTTTATGCCTTTGTACTAACATAGGTCCATGCCTCTAAATCTTCATGAGCTGATGCAGCTGCTGTCATCATATGGCTTTGAAAAGTCATAATTTAAGAAGGTATTTAATTCATATCAGTCGAGTAAACCTTGAGTAATCCTTGCGTTTTTCTCTTTTATATACAATATAAAGAAAATGACAGATACATGTTATGGTACCCATGGAGTAGATCTTCTGGCACGGGTGCAACCTTAATTTTACATAGTTAGTCAGGTTGAAAAAAGACACAAGTTCACCTAGTTCAACCAAAAAAAAATAAAAAAATCATACAATTCCATATACACAGTCCTTCACCCACAGTTAATCCAGAGGAAGGCGGAAAACCCCAGAAAAGCATGCCCCAATTTGCTACAGCAGGGGAAAAACTTCCTTCCTGATCCCCCTGAGAGGCAATCAGATTTTAAACTTTACCTATAAATGTCAGTACCCAGTTATATTATGTACATTTGGGAAATTATCCAGGCCATTTTTAAAGCAATCTACTGAGCTGGCAAGAACCCCCTCTGGAGGGAGTCTATTCTACATTTTCACAGCTCTTACTGTGAAGAAACCTTTACAATTTTTTTTCCTCTAGACGTAAAGAGTGCCCCCTTGTGTGATGACCTAAAAGTGAATAACACCACCAAGTTCACTATATGGACCACTTATGTATTTGTATATGTTGACCCCCTTAATCTCCTATTCTCAAGAGAGAATAAGGCCCCTTTCACACTGACGGACCGTTCAGGTCCAGCTGTCAGTTTTGACGGCGGACCTGAACGGGCGCTCCATGCTAGTCTATGGAGCGATGGATGTCAGCGGAGACATGTCCGCTGACATCCGACCAGGTCCGATCCGCTAAAAGCAGACGGATGGCTCTACGTCCGGATCCGTCGCTGGCGGATTGGATCGGGTGAGATCTGATGAAAACGGACACGCTGTCCATTTTCATCCGATCTCTCCATAGAGACCAGCGGAGCTCGACAGCTCAGTGTGCAGCGAGGGACTTGTCATCCGCCGGCTCAGCAGAGATCAACGGAGAGATCTCCCGCTGAGCCGGCGGACAGAAGCGGACTCTGTGCAAGCGGATCCGCCTCCTCTGAAAGGGGCCTAAATTTGGTTCCTCTAATCTTTCCTCATAGCTGAGCTCCTCCATGTATCTTATCAGTTTGGTTGCCCTTCTCTGCACTTTCTCCAATTCCCTGATATCCTTTTTGAGAACTGGTGCCCAAAACTGAACTGCGTATTCCAGATGAGGTCTTATCTCTCTCTCTGGAGTCCATACCTCTCTTAATACGAGAAAGGACTTTGCTCGCTTTGGAAACCGCGACTTGGCATTGCATGCTATTATTAAGCTTATGATCTACCAAAACTCCCAGATTCTTCTCTATTACGGATCCTCCCAGTTGAACTCCCCCTAGTATGTATGATGCATGCATATTCTTAGCCCCCAAGTTTCACACACAGAGCAGAAAACTAATAGAAGATAAATATTGGCAAAATAAAAAGGTTACTGCCAAAGTGAATAGAAGGGGCATAAACTTGTCAGAAGTATTAAGGATACAGTTGATGCTTGCATGTGTGACACATGACTCTGGTTTTCCGGCCCAAGATTGTGTTTGTCTGTTGTAGGGACTTATTGTAAGCTACTTTAAAGTTCAAGATTCAATGTGAATAGATCTCTATTTTCCTGAAAAGTGCCAGGCAATATGCTAACACTGCTACACAGGAAATAAATATTGTATGAATATTTAATAGCTTTTTTGGGGTGGGAGGTGACTAGTACTTGGGTGGAGGAGTTGCTAGAATACCTAAAGAAATATAAAGTTTGAATATCTATCCACTACTACAAAAACCATTGAGTACTGTCCGTGACACTTTTTTCTTTACGCTAACATCCACATTTTCAAGACAAGCATTCGGGGTGCACCGCCTTCTTCAAGGTCCAAGCAGTACTAATACATAACATTTTGTCAAAATTTAATAAGACAATCTCTGAGGGAAAAAACTGAAACAAACATACGCAGCAACAGTAATTAAACTTGGATAGTTAGTGAGATAAGGCAGGGAGAGAGAATGGGAGGGAGAAGAGTCCCTCACTGGTAAGAGAGTGATTTAGAAAGCTGCGGTCTACAGTTAGTCTATTATATTTTGTGTTGAATAGATTTATCAATCTTAGTTCAAAAGTTTTCTTTTTCAGTAGAGTAGTTTTGATCTTCCATTTAACCACGTCGGTTCCAGAAGATTTTACCCCCTTCATGACCAGGCCATTTTTTGCTATTCGGCTCTGCGCTACTTTAACTGGCAATTGCACAGTCATGCAACGCTGTACCCAAACAAAATTTATATCATTTCTGGTGGTATTTGATCACCACTGGTTTTTTTTTATTATATATGTTGCGATATAAACTAAGAAAGACCAAAAGTTTGGGGGAAAAAAAATAGATATCCAATAAAAGAAAAAAAAACTTTGGCTAAAATTTATTCTGCTACATGTTTTTTTACATTAACCACTTGAGATCCGCGCTATAGCCGAATGACGGCTACAGCGCGGACCTGCTTTGCCAGAACTACAGAACTACATCTATTGACGTTGTCTCGTGCCCGATCGGCCTGCGCACCCCCTGCAGGGTGCGCGCAGCGTGCTCTGTGATCAGTGCCCACCAGTGCAGCCTATCAGTGCCCACAAGTGCCGCCTCACCAGCGCATATCAATGAAGGAGAAAAATTACTAAACATGATTTATTTTTTTCAAAATTTTCCATTTTTTTTTTTTGTTTGTGTAGCAAATCCCAGCTGTGATTAAATACCACAAAAAGAAAGCTTTATTTGTGGGAAAAAAATTATTACAATTTCATTTGGGTACAGTGTTGCATGACCGCGCAATTGTCATTCAAAGTGTGACAGCGCTGAAAGCTGAAAATTGGTCTGGGCAGGAGGGGGGTTTAACTGCCCAGTAAGCAAGTGGTTAAAAAAATCCCATATATAAATATATATATTGATTGGTTTGCATAAAAGTTGTAGCATCTACAAACTATGGTATATACTGGAATTTTATATATATATATATATATATATATATATATATATATATATATATATATATATATATATATATACCACTAATGGTGGCGACCAACGACTTGTAGCAGGACTGCGATATTGTGGTGGACAATCTGACACTAAGGCTGGGGGGACTGACTTACTGCCACTGACATCTCCAGTGCCATTATTACAGTGATCAGCACTAAGAATATACACTGAAACTGTACGAATGGCACTGGCTGGGAAGATGTTAACATCTAGGGAGATCAAGGGGTTAAATGTGTGCCTAACTATGTATAACGTGTGTACAGTGTGCTACTTTGTACCAATTAAATTAATGATACTAATGATTCTTTACTTTGCAGGGATGAAAAACTGACAGATCCCTCCCTGTGTACAGAGCTCTGTGTTGAATTTCAACACAGAGCTCTCGGCTGTGAATGTACACAGCCAATCAGCATGTCCCAGTCATGAATTATTGGTCGGGACTTGCTGACGGGCTCCCACTGTGTACAATCACAGTGGAAGCCGGGGGGTTCATGCATATGCCCTAAACCCAGAAGTGGGTATGTAAATGCATTCTTTTTTTGTCATTTGTGTCCTGCTTCACCAACGTAAGATCCTGTGACTCTTTCCCTTCTGTGTGTTTTTTGTTTTTTTCCCTGAGTGATTGTCTTTTTAACATTCTGCTGAAACGTTGTGTATTTGAACTGCTTGGACTTTGAAGAAGGGGGTACACCCCAAAAGCTTCTCCTGAAAATTTGGATGTTAGTGTAAATAAAAAAGTATCATGAATAGCACTCAATTGTTTTTGTAACAATCATACAGGTACAATCACTTCTATCCACTACTTACTCTAGTGTCTGGCTGGTTGCTTTAAGGCTTCATGTACACGGGACGTTGTTTAAAGTGGAGCGCCACCCTAAAGTGGAACTTCCGCTTATCGTATTCCTCCCCCCCCTCCGGTGCCACAATTGGCACCTTTCAGGGGGGAGGGGGGTGCAGATACCTGTATAATACAGGTATCTGCACCCACTTCCGGGACGAGATAGCCGGAGCTGCCCCGCCCATGTCCGAAGATGCCCCGTTGTGTCTTGGGAAACACAGTTCCCAGGACGCAACGGGGACCAATAACGACGCGCAGCGCGACTAGCGCATGCGCAGTAGGGAACCGGGCAGTGAAGCCGCAAGCTTTACTTCCTGATTCCCTGACGGAGGATGGCGGCGGGGCAGCCGAGAGACGAGCGATCGCTCGTCATCTTCTCCCGACACCGCTGGAACCTGGAACAGATAGGTGTCTATTTTTAAAAGTCAGCAGCTGCAGTATTTGTAGCTGCTGACTTTAAAAAAAAAAAAAAAAAATCAGGTGGACCTCCTCTTTAACCTCTCCTGAACGATTTAACTTGACAGATAGAGACTGGCATCTAAAAATGCCAGTTTAGCCGCGTTTACATGCCGCGTTTAGAAGCGTTGTATGGCTGAATTTGCATCGCATTCAGACCAAAGTCATGCAGGACCTTTTTTTTGGTTTGCATCAGAATCGTATCGCATGGGTGTTCACACCATTGTGATCCGATTAATGTCCGAACTGACTAACTTTGTATAGACACCCGCAGCGATTCGCATAAGGCAGTGTGAACTGCCTTGTGAGTCAGGTGCGATTCGCAGCGTTCCCGCATCGCACCTATGTGAACCTTAGGCCAGCCATAGACGGAGCACATTTCTTTCCTGCAACCACGGGTTGCAGGAAAGTAGTTAGCTCAATTCCCCCATCAACACAGACAGTGGTGACAGGAGAATCAATTTCACAGAGCCATTGTGCTCTCCCGGATGGGTGGGGGGAGCGATCCCCACTTGGAGAACACAGTGATTATTGCTAGTGGCTATAACAGCTACTAGCAATAATCATGTGTTAAATCTGGCAGGCTGGTTGTTCCCAAATTGATCGATCAATCAACTTGGGTACATTCAGCCTGCCCATACATGGTTTGAACCATCCATGGCTGGTGTTACATCCCTTCTATAGAATACCCCTGTTTCTAGACATGCACAGAGCACTGTGCCTATGTATTTATATATCAATCATAGCATTGTCTGTGAAGTCTTGTGTTTTAGTGCATCTAACTAAGTAACATAATACCTAGATAGAATCTTTTGATAAATCATTAGCTTTAGATTATATTCAGTTTGTTTCTAAACTAAAATTGTTTGGATGATTTGTAATGTACGGTATTAAGTATTGTAGCAAATGTGAGCGATACTTACCCAACGTCCTGGTAAGCAGCCACCTTTTCTAAGCTAATTGCTTTACATACTTCAGAAATGTAATTAAAATCAATGCATTTGCAAAGTGACTACAAGCTACACTCATTTGTTTATTTAATTTCTTAATTACCAGGCATTTTCTCAATTTATATAATTCACCATCTGCAGAGCTTTCCTTGCAAACGATCGTATTGCTGTGTTCTTGGAGGTTCACTGTTTTGCTAAAAACAAATTCAAACACCAGCAAAACTGTATTTGTTAACAGGTCTGGCTGAGAAATCTCTGTGACCAGTAAACGGCACAGATCAACAATTAGCTGCAAATGTAAAATAGTATCCAAGGGATGTTTGAACAGGTTTGTCAAAAAGATTGGACCCAGGGACACACATATCAATGGAAATGTGCTCTGTTTGATCATAAAGATCCGCTTTTGCAAATGTCAATGGTTGGCCTACAATTTATGCTGTAATAAAATATTATGCTGCCCTAGGTGTGTGTGATCAGTAAGGCATTTCCATTAATGCTCCACCAATGTGTTTTACCATTTTTTACTTGATGATTCTAATTAAAACCAGACTGCACTAAAAGAAATAGGAATGGCATGCCTTCTGTTTTATATGCAGAACTACAATTGGACTATATGGTTCATCAAATACTAGATTGCAAAGAGAGATGATGCCTGAATTTTAGCAAAGATATAGAGTCTTGTTACGCCTCATTCTTGAGTATTTCTGCTGGATTAATTGAAAAACACCCAGAGGTGGTAGAGAGGACAAATGAAAATAGCAAATAAAGATAAGGTACTCTGTGATGTCAGTTTCTCTGGTTGCTCTAGGCACTGGCTCACACATTGCCTTGACTTCAAAACCACAGCCTTGACTTCTACAACCAACTCAAAAATGTTAAACTGTGGTTGCCCATTAGCACAGCCAAGGAGTAGAGATGGGCCGAAGACCCCCCGATTCAGTTTGTGCCAGAACTCTCAAACATCGCAAAAGTTTGGACCTGAACTCCGAACCACACTGAAGTCTATAGGACCCGAACATTAAAAATCAATGGCCCCCATTTTGAAGGCTTATATGCAACTTATTGGCCAAACAAAGGGTATGGGGGCCCGGCTACTGCCCTAGGGGACATGTACCAATGCAAACAAAACTTTTAAAAAGGACAGTTTTTAAAGGAGCAGTGATTTTAATGATTAAAGTGAAACTATAAAAATGAATAATTATTTTAAATATAGTGCCTCGGGGGGGTCCCTTAGTCTGCCTGTAAAGTGGCACATCTGTACCATGTATAGAAGCTGCTGCAGCAAAACTGACATTTAAATTGCAGGCAATACAATACTATTGCCGGAAAAAACAAAATGTAAAACAAAAAAAAAAAGAAAACGGCGTGGGGATCCCCTCACAAAGGCCCTTTGGGTCTGGTATGGATTTTAAAGGGAACCCCATGCCAACATTTAAAATAAAAACGCGTAGGGTCCCACCAAAATCCATACCAGACCCTTATCCGAGCATGCAGCCTGACAGGTCCCCAACCATACCAGGCCACATGCCCTCAGCATGGAGGGGTGCTTTGGTGTGGGGCTCTGTCAAAAAGAAACAAAAACACACCGTTTTTGACAATTCTTTTGACATCCAGCCAAGTCTCCCGCAAATTCAGGTGTTTGCTGAACAGACAATGTGAACCATTCGCCCAACTCTACCAAGGAGTGCTTAGACCTAGATTGGGGCACATAGCAGTACCAACTGGATGAGTCACCAGTCAGTAGCAACTGCCTCCCAAACCAATGCATGCACTCGGGTGCTCTGACTCTTAACAGTACCAGCTGTCACACTTTCACTGCATGAACAGCAGGCTGTGCATCCCCTTCACATTTCTGTTGAAATCAGTGCACTGTACAAGACTGGTAAACAGTTAATCATTAAAGGGATAATAAAGGTTTGTTTTTAATTTTTTTTTAAAAACAAACATGTCATACTTACCTCCACTTTGCAGTTCGTTTTGCACAGAGTGGCCCTGATCGTCATCTTCTGGGGTCCCACAGCAGCTCTTGCGGCTCCTCCCTGCAAGAGCTAACCCCCTCTGGGAAGCTCTCTCCCGAGGTGGTTACCTTGCGTGCACGCTCCCATGTGATACACTCGGCGGCCATAGCCACCAAGTGTATGACTCGCCCCCCCCCGCGTCATTATTTTGATTAACAGCAGGGGGAGCCAATGGCTGCGCTGCTATCAATCATCCAATGAAGAGCCGACTAGAGCTCGGGGAAAGCAACGTGGGATCGCGCCCAAGGAGATCCGGGCCTCAGGTAAGTTAAACGGGGGCCCGGGGGGGGGGGGGGTTTGTGACTGCAAGGTGTTTTTTCACCTTAATGCATAGGATGTATTAAGGTGAAAAAACACGGAGCTTTACAACCCCTTTAATTTTTCAGTAACTTTCTTCTGTGTCCATTACACACTCATAGAGAAAATGTTAGTTTTGTTTCAGTGAATAGGATTTGTGAAGGTGAAAGCGATCTTTCAGTACATATTAACATTCAAATAAAGTTTAAGGCCTTTCACTTCTCATTTGCACATCACACCTTATCTGCCATTCATCCCCCAATCTGGCTAATATATTTTCAGGTCCAGGTACAGAAGGCAAACTATGAGTGAGCATGCAGAATATATAATAAAGTCTTGTATAAAAGAAGGATTCAGTAGTGAGTCCTTGTTCAACAGCCAGATGTCACCTGTAAGGATGATATCGTACTACATTAAACTTTAATATGATGAACTCTTATGGCAAACAGTAATAAAAGGAATAGATATGAAAACAAGTGGTATTAAATGACAAAAAAGGTGACCTAACATTTAGGTGCTCTGGAATTTTTTAATGTGATGTATGAGAAGAAAGGAGGCAAAGAGGACTGGAAGAAGGCAAAAAAAGGACAAGGCCACTACTAAGGGAAATCATAATACGTTAGTGATTTTGCCCTAGTTTTTGAAGCAAGACAAATCTTCCAATTTGAAATCTGATTTTCTAAATGAGATGTCAAGAATTATTTGATGTCTCTGTCTTTTTCTGGGTTATTATGAACGCAAAACTATGTCTTTGCCTGCCCCACCACGTAACCCAATTCATAGGAATACCCATAGGAAGCCCAGCAGCAACGTGCAATGTCAAGTATCAGCTATCAGATCAAATAAAATCTAGGCATTAAAAGTGAAATATCTGCACTCAGGTAAATCTATGCGTATTAGCCGTTATACTGTATATGTGCACTGCACCCCCCCCCCCCTGTGTGGGTGGGGCCTTATATTTCTTTCTCATGAATTAGGATGTATAATGCATCCATACTGATGAGAGAACACTGGGTGGCAACCTATGATCAGCTCCTCCCATCCATGTATACGCCCACTGGCTACACAGGAACAATGTCTCTCCCAGGAAGTGATGTCACTAGCTTTCAGTAACCACACCCACTGGCTAATTTTGGGCTCAGAAGGAAGTAGACGGCACTGCATACTGCAAAAAATAAAGGTAGAAAAACTGGGATTTTTTCATTTTGAGATATAAGGCTGAACTTGGCTCACATTAATGGTTGCAGGGGAGAATTTCAGTGTTAGGGTGGACTTCTACTTTAAAGCATAAAGAGCAAATCAGGGAAAAAGTATACTAAAATGTTTATAATTATATTTCATGTAGAAACCCCGGCAAGAAGGCAGCCAGTAAAACACAAAATGAACTTCAAGCTCTCATGCCCAAAACTGCAGGCACTGAAAATTTTTATTATAGGCACACCCCACTTTTAAGTACAAAATGGGGTTTATTTACTAAAGCTGGAAAGTGCGAAATCAGGCTCACTTCTGCATAGAAACCAATGAGCTTCCAGGTTTTATTACCAAAGCTTAATTGAATAAGCTGGGATTAGAAGCTCATTGGTTTCTATGCAGAAGTGAGCCTGATATTGCACGTTCCAGCTTTAGTAAATAAACCCCATTATGTACTTAAAAGTGGGGTATGCCTGTACTATCTTGAAATGCCATCAAAAAGCACAGAAAGGGCGCGTGAATCATAAGATGTGTGGCATACATTGCATACCTTTTAGCAGCTCCTATACACGTATTTCAACTGCATTAAGGTTTTGGCTGGAGTTGCTCTTTAAGCCAGAACCTGACTGCACGTTTTCTCTGAAAAGTCACGGTTGATAATACACACTGGAGTATATTGCCTATAACCAGTGAACTGAGATGAAATACCCTCCACACTCCATAACCATCCTGCTATGTCCCCGCAGTCTGCCTTTGCAGCCGTGTTGATGGGGACATCGCTTTAATGCATGGCTCATAGGAGACAGTCACAATGTTCTTTTAAAAAGTGTATGTCATTTCTCAACTGTTGCCAATCAAATCTCCCAGTGAAAAATGATGTAAACACACATCTTCTGGAAGAGTCATACTTTATTCCTGCTAGAGACGAACTGGCCAAGTGTGAAAGAAACTCATTAAAAATCTCTTACTGTGATCTCACAAAGCAAAAGAAAAACATAATGTAGTATTCAAAAAGCCTACAGCCACTTTCATGTAGGACAGCAATTAATCTGACAACGATTCATCGGAGAGACTTAACCCCTGCCAAGATATTCAATAAGGTTAATATAAAATATATTTGTGTCGTCCTGTTATGCACCGTACACACGATTGGACATTGATCGGACATTCCGACAACAAAATCCATGGATTTTTTACCGACGGATGTTGGCTCAAACTTGACTTGCATACACACGGTCACACAAAGTTGGTCGGAAATTGCGAACGTCAAGAACGTGGTGATGTACAACACGTAAGACGAGAAAAAGGAAGTTCAATAGCCAGTGCAGCTCTTCTGGTTGATTCCGAGCATGCGTGGAACTTTGTGCGTCAGAATTGTGTACATGATCGGAATTTCCGACAACGGACTTTGTTGTCGGAAAATTTGAGAACCAGATCTCAAATTTTGTGTGACGGAAATGGAAAATGTCCGATGGAGCCTACACACGGTCGGAATTTCAGAAGAAAAGCTCCCTTCGAACATTTTCTGTTGGAAAATCCGATCGTGTGTACAGGGCATTAGTATGACTTGCAAATAAGACAAGTGGAGCGGAAATATGAACTGGAAATCACAATAAACGAATGATAGCTCCTAAATACGCATGCTATGAACTGACAGCATTTTATACCTGTTGTGATATCGCAGTAAATTGGGTTGGTTTTTGTATGAATTGGGTTGGTTTTTGTATTTAAAAAAAAAGGAGCGTCAAGATCATAAAATCAACACATTTATAATGCTGCAACTACACTCTCCAAAACTACTCCATACTGTACAGTATGAAAATGACCAAACCTCGCTCCAAATCCTGTGAGTGTAGCCGCCAGAGGAAGGAGTGCCTTACATGATCTCACACTGCAGATATACAGCTGTTAGGCTAAAGAAGAGGAGTGCCTAGGCACAAAAGAGCCATGCCAGGAAGTACATCACTATTTTTCAGAAAGAATTCAAGGCAAGGTAGACTTTTCAGAATACTGCTTAGGCAAAATTAAAAAATGTGGCAAAGACAATTTTTCTTTTAAGTTTGGTTAAACACCAAAATAATTGTAGCCACAGACTTTAGAGAGCATATATATATATATATATATATATATATATATATATATATATATATATATATATATATATATACATACATACACACACACACTATATTGTCAAAAATATTGGGACACCTGCCATTACACGCACACACATTTTAATGGCATCCCAGCCTTAGTCCGTGGGGTTTAATATTGAGTTGGCCCACCCTTTGCATCTATAACAGCTTCAACTCTTCTGGGAAGGCTGTCCACAAGGTTTAGGAGTGTGTCTATGGGAATGTTTGACCATTCTTCCAGAAGCATATTTTTGAGGTTGGGCACTAATGTTGGGACGAGAAGGCCTGTCTTGCAGTCTCCACTCTAATTCATCCCAAAGGTGTTCTATCGGGTTGAGGTCAGGACTCAGACAAGTTTTTCCACCCCAAACTTGCTCATCCACCCTATATTGTCAAAAGTATTGGGCCACCCCTCCAAATCATTTGTTAGGAGGGGGGATTATGGTGTGGGGTTGTTTTTCAGGGGTTGGGCTTGGCCCCTTAGTTCCAGTGAAGGAAACCCTTAAGGTGTCATCATACCAAGACATTTTGGACAATTTCACGCTCCCAACTTTGTGGGAACAGTTTGGGGATGGCTCCTTCCTGCTCCAACATGATTCTGCACCAGTGCACAAAGCAAAGTCCGTAAAGACATGGATGATCAAGTTTTTTAATTAATTTAGTTTATTCTGGCCATTAAAATTAATGCTCAAAAGCTAGACGTGCCTAGCATTTAGGCATGTTTACACACGTTTTTGCCATGTCTAGCGTATTTCTGCCAAAACCCTTCCCTCCTGAGTGCATTTAGGAGAGGAACATTTACTGTTAAAGGGAGTTAAAGCTTCACTTTGCAAAAAGCACCCAATCACTTGCAAGGGAAATTTAAAAAACGCAATTTTTGCTTGCACATCATTGGATATTGAAAGTCAGCAGAGCTTCTGCTTATTTACTAAGCTCTGGAGCAACTGCTCCAGAGGTCCATACAGACATGGATGAGCGAGATAGGGGTGGAGGATCTTGACTGGCCAGCAAAGAGCCCTGACCATAACCCAATAGAACACCTTTGAAATAAATTAGAGTGGAGACTGTGAGCCAGACCATCTCATCCAACATCAGTGCCTGACCTCACAAATGCACTTCTGGAAGAATGGTCAAACATTCCCATAGACACACTCCTAAACCTTGTGGACAGCTTTCCCAGAAGAGTTGAAGCTGTTATAGCTTAAAGTTCATGTGTGTGTAAAGGTAGATGTCCCAATACTTTAGTGTATATCAGCACCACATCAAAAACTGTATAAAAACATGTTATTGTACAAATGTTAAAAACACATATAGCATCATATCCAATACAGGGTTGACAAACCATTTAACAATCCACATGTGGACTAAACGCATTTCAAATGATAGAATATCTTCTTCAGGAGATCTGTATAAAATCAGCACGATGGAGCCCTGTCTTTTAAAACTAAAGATATATGTGGCCTGTTGGAACAAGATTGATATGAATCATCATTTCCAGAAAGGGGGCCACAGAAAAACGGTTTTAGGCTTGGATACAGTGAGAAAAAATTAGAGACACTGTTAAGTTTTTACTGTTGTCTGTGTCCCCCCACCCCCGTTAAGGAGGTTCATTCTTCTAAGTGTATTGGTGACCGCTGTCACTGAGAAAGAAAGTAATAGGTTTGTTCTCACAGCCCTGGAATATTTCCTTGTGCTATGGCTCAGTGTCAACAAATCGATTGTTTACTTATTGGCGCGGTTGCACTTGGTTCAAAGTTGTGGGCATGTTCTGTAAATTAAATGATGAAAATCCTCAAACAACCCATGTTAATTCCAGGTTGTGAGGCAACAAAACACTAGGGGGGTGAATACTTTTGCAAGGCAATGTATAATTGCAAGCTGAACTCCAGGCAGGAATATTATGTAATTTAAAGTTCAGTTCTTTATGCACCATGTTCACATTTATTTCCACAGATAAGCAGCAGAACAATCCCTAAATTAAAGTTTAGTCAAATATAAAATAAAAAAAACAGCACAAGGGACATTAGTTGTTATCAATGTGAAGTGTCCCTTGTAAAGATGGCTACTGCTTTAGTTGAAATCTTCCATCCTCTGACCCCCTTCTATGTCGACAGCAGCAATGTTCTGGTGATGCTTGGGGTTATTAGAGTTGAGGGACCTGTGATGGGCACTCATCAAGAGTGCTGACTATGCTCACCCGGTCTGGTCCCTTCAGCTCAAGTAACCCCAACAGCACTAGTAGATTGCAGGGGTGGTGGGGGGAAATTGGAAGATGGAAAATTCCAACTAAAGAAATCGCCATCAGCACAAGGAACACATTGCTATAACAGCAAGTACTCTCTCTTTGTACGGATTTAAAAAAATATACAGTATATTTCAGTAAACTTAGGCTTTGAAGGAACCAAGACTCATGCATTTGTATTTTCTTTTAGGATAACCAGTGACCTCTATTCCCCCAGCCACTGGTCATATACAATCCAGTGACATAATTATGTTTGTATAGAGAAAGGAGACTAATAATTGGACTTTTGAAAGGCACATAGGTAGTTAATCTAAAAGTAGTTAAATGTATTTAATCAGGTATAACCAGAAACACAACTACATGCAAAAAAAAAATCAATGGCTTTAGTAATAATGGACCTTTACATAACACATCTGACACCATAAAGTAATACTCATAACAGAATACAAGATACAAAACCAAATTCCTAGATAGCAATCAGGATGGATTTGTTTGAGAGTATAGTCTCCAAAGGAAGAACTGGATGTTGTAAGGATGATGGGTCAGAAGTGTGGGTCCATAAGTAATTTGATCGTTAGCTCGACATGTTCCGCATAATTATATTGCCGCTCACTGTAGTGGAGGGAGCCAAGAGTCTCAGATTGTTAATATGCATCAACTAATTGGCAGGTCAGGAGATTCCTGGTCTGTCCCTACCACCATGACCTACAGGTTTAACTGACAGACCGGTAGTCTCCTTTGGCTTGGTCAATAACCACTCTAATCCCACCCATATGAACACCCATTCGCAACAATAATTCTCATTGCATCATGGGAATTGTAGTTGGTTTAAGCACTGCACAATGTATAGATGTGAAGATTCCCCTCTATTGAAAACTCCTTTTGGTGCCCAGTAGTACATGCAGTTAGTCAATGAGAGTTACATTAAGACATCACCCTGGTTAGGACCACAGATATCAGGGTGCCTTGACGAGGCTCTGTGGCTTACGCATGCGTTTGCAAATGCGTGCGGACTAAACCCCTGTTTTTAACGCATACTGTTAGACAGGTTAATTTGGTTGTCTGCGAGCTGGTGGTAAGTAGGCTTGGTTTTTCCCTGGGCATTCCCCAGGTTTTGTTGTTATCTGCTTTAGCCTTCCAATGCTACTTACTGCGATAGCCAGCTGTAGATGGGGACGGTGGCAAGTTTTTGTTAACACATAGTGTTTGTATTGGTCCAGCAACGCACCAACACCTTTGCAGCCATTGTGCAATCTGCTGGGCGTTTGGTGTGCTCCTGTACCTTTAAGAAGGGGTGGCTCCCCTTCAGTCCACCTGCCCTCATCTACCCATTAGAATGCATGTGCCTCCACTGTGGGGACACTCTTAGTTTAGTGTTAGGACCACAGATATCAGGGTGCCTTGACGAGGCTCTGTGGCTTACGCATGCGTTTGCAAATGCGTGCGGACTAAACCCCTGTTTTTAACGCATACTGTTAGACAGGTTAATTTGGTTGTCTGCGAGCTGGTGGTAAGTAGGCTTGGTTTTTCCCTGGGCATTCCCCAGGTTTTGTTGTTATGTGAAGATTCCCCTCTATTGAAACCTCCTTTTGGTGCCCAGTAGTACATGCAGTTAGTCAATGAGAGTTACATTAAGGCCCCTTTCACACTGGGGCGTTTTTCATGCGGTGCGGCGCTAAAAATAGCGCCTGTTCACCGCATGAAAAAATCCGGCCCCATTCACTCCAGTGTGAAAGCCGGCGGGCTTTCACACTGGAGCGGTGCGCTAGCAGGACGGTAAAAAAAGTCCTGCTAGCAGCATCTTTGGAGCGGGATAGGAGCGGTGTGTTCACCGCTCCTATACCGCTCCTTCCCATTGATTACAATGGGAGACCGCCGTAAAACCGCGGCAATACCGCGGTTACCGCGGTAATACCGCGGCTACGGCGGCGCTCTGCGGGGGGTGTTTAACCCTTTTTCGGCCGCTCGCGGGGGGTAAAACCGCACCGCGAGCGGCCGAAAACCGCGGTGAAAACGACGGTAAAGCAGCGCTAAATATAGCGCTGCTTTACCGTCACCGCGGCTCACCGCCCCAGTGTGAAAGGGGCCTAAGACATCACCCTGGTTGATAAGATATTTTTCTCCAAAGCAGTGAAGTTCTAATTTAAGCAATTAGCAGCTTTTCTTATGTCCATAAGTAATGGCACTTATTGATCAGTTTACTTATATCCCAGAGTTCAGCTTTAATTCATGGCTACAAGCCACTTTAATCTTCAACCTAGCTACAAAAAGACTGCCATTTCTTACCTTAACCGCAGGACAAGGTTAATCACAGACGGATTTCTATTATCATGATGGCTTTCATTGGTTTGTGCCTAACAATAAAGGAAATGGATTATAAGAGCTGTTCAGACACAGAAAATAAACTGCAGTTTGAGGTTGCTGAGCAAAGTAACATTTTTATATTTTCTAATCAAGTTTGTTAGATTCAGCAAAATAAATAAGTTATCAGCAAAATAAGTTTCTCAATGCTGCTCTCTTGCTAGACTTGAAATGAAATGTTGCTAAGCATGGCTGACTCGCAGTCCAGCTGAAGGCCAATGTAAACCATTGCTTTTATAACATGAAATAACAGACTATTTAATATAAAAATTTGATTCAATTAAAATATGCCTGAAGCTTTTTCAGGGCCCTTTTACAGCAGAGTGCACTGCAATGCAGAGCAGGCATTTCCATGCACTGACAAGTGTTGTGCCACACTCAGCTAGGCAGCCTATTCCAAATGAATGGGCTACAACACCACCCAATGCAGAAAATAAGCACATGAAATAGGGGTATTGTTTGTTGTGCTGCAATGAGGTGCATTACAGCACACTTGTGTTTTGGAAGTGTACTGGGGTGCCATTTACACCATAGCGCACCAACGTACATAATGCACATTGCCTCAATGCAAGTGGTGTGAAGTTGGCACCCAAAGTTTGGAATAGATTACATCTAATGCCCTGTATACACGGTCGGATTTTCCGACGGAAAATGTCCTATCGGACCATGTTGTCGGAAATTCCGACCGTGTGTGGGCTCCATCGGACTTTTTCCGTCGGAATTTCCGACGGAAAAAGTTTGAGATCCTGCTCTCAAATTTTCCGACAACAAAATCCGATCTGACTTTTTCCGATCGTGTGTAGAGAATTTCCGATGGACAAAGTGCCACGCATGCTCAGATCAAATTACGAGACCAAAGCTATTGGCTACTAGCTCTACGTAGTTCCGTCGTACGCAACGAACGTCACCACGTTCAGAATGATCGGATTTTCCGACAACTTTGTCCGACCGTGTGTATGCAACACCAGTGTCGGACAAAATCCGTCTGAAAAATTCCGACGGATTTTGTGGTCGGAATTTCCGACAGTGTGTACGGGGCATTAGTCCGCAGACTTGCACTTCAAGATTATGAAATCTTCTTAATGGAAATTCAAGGTAAAGGGAAGCTTTAGGAGTTTTTTTGTCAATTTGATTACTTTTTTTTTCAAGTTTATAAATTCATATTTTTTGTAGTTTCTGCAGTTTGTTTCTTTTATAAAACCTTAATTGGAAAAAAAAGAAAGAAAGAAAGAAAACAATACAGTTGGTTGTTTACATTTGACCTTTTAGTACCTTCACGAGTCTGCAGAAATACATTCCTGACAAATCACAATATACAGCAACAGCATCATTTTTAAAAAACACTGTACCTATTTTAACCACTTGCTTACTGGGCTTAAACCCCCCTTCTGTCCAGACCAATTTTCAGCTTTCAGCGCTGATGCACTTTGAATGCCAATTGCACGGTCATGTAACACTGTACTCAAAAAAAAGATTTCTTCTCACAAATGGAGCTTTCTTTTGGTGGTATTTGATCACCTCTGCGTTTTTTATTTTTTGTTAAAAAAATGTAAAAAGGTTGAATTAAAAAATATATATATATATATATTTTTTTATAAAATTTTAAAACAGGTAATTTTTCTCCTTGATTGATGTTCGCTGATGAGACGGCACTGATGGGCACGATAGGTGGCAGTGATGGGCACTGATGGGTGGCAATAATGGGCACTGATCGGTTACACTGATAGGCAGCACTCCCGCAATGTCGCAGTACCGCTAAAAATCACAGATCACCGTCATTACTATTAAAAAAATAATAATAATAAAAAAGCCATAAAAATGCCATACATATTTCCCGACGCTATAACTTTGCGAAAAAACAATCAATATATGCTTATTGTGATTTTTTTCTACCAAAAATATGTAGAAGAATATATATTGGCCTAAACTGATGAAGAATTTTTTTATTTTTATTTTTTAAACTTTTGAGGATATTTATTATAGCAAAAAGTAAAAAATATAATTTTTTTTCAAAATTGTCACAATTTTTTTGTTTATAGCGCAAAAAATAAAAACCGCAAGGTGATCAAATGCCACCAAAAGAAAGCTCTATTTGTGGGATAAAAAGGACACAGATTTTGTTTGGATACAGCGTTGAATGACCGCGCAATTGTCAGTTAAAGCGGCGCAGTGTCAAATTGTAAAAAGTGCTCAGGAAGGGGGTAAAACCTTCCGGGGCTGAAGCGGTTAAAGACAGTATATGTTCTAGGGCTGAAACAACGAATCGATTATGACATTAATCAATTACTATTTTCATAATCGATTAATCGGGCAGTAACATAATGGGGTTAAAAAAAACTAAAATGAGCCCTTTATAGTACAAAAAGAGCAAATAATCGCTACTGTAAATATTACTTTCACAGTTCTACAGTAAAAAAAAAATTAACCCCTTACAGTAGCGATTATTTGCTTTTCTTTGTACTATAAAGGGCTAATTTTTGTTTTTTTAACCCCATTATGTTACTAAACATCTTAGGCCTGGTTCACACTTATGTGTTTTTTGGTGCTTTTTTCAGAAACGCACTACAGGGGGTCCCCGAGTTACGAACTCGTTAGGGACTGCCCGCCTGTTCTTATGTCAGAATTGTTCGTAAGTCGGCCGCGCATGCGCAGACCGACAATTACGGACATTTCCGGACATTTCTGATGTTCCGTCTAATGCCGTTCTGCGCATGCACGGCAAATTACGGACATTTCTGCAGTTTTACGGCATTTTCCGAGGCTCCTAATGGCCGCGTATGCGCAGAACGGCCATTGGACAGGAGGAAATGGCGGAGGGTCCCCGCAGCGCCCGGTTCGTAAGTAGGGGGTGTTTGTAGGTCGGGCGTTCGTAAGTCGGGGACCCCCTGTATAGTTCATTTTTTGTTCTGTAAGTAGCTACACCTGCAAAGGTACACTTTACTGTTCCGCTTGACGGCTTCCCTTGGAGCAATATTTCTACCATACTGCCCCATTTCCTTTCACCTCCCTAAGTCCTACTCTACAGAAACTGTGGTTCCATGTACTGCACTGGCAATGGCCAACAAGCCTGGATCCTCTCTGGAGTAAATGGCTCCATACTCATACATTGTAACTGTGACACACCAGTGATTCTAAATGTACAGATGGCAAAGGGTCATGAAGGAATGACTTGCATGGTTGCAACCACGTTCCTGAAAGGAGTAACTCCCTTATTTTCATGAAATGGAATGGGACACGTGAATACCTTTTGTTCTATGAAGGTTCTGCTGTGTTACAATAAATATATTAATTCTGACAGACATACAGCACATTAGCATGTAAGATGGATACCTTATTTTGTAATTTAGAAAAGTGAGACAAAAGCTGCTTACCTGAGTTTCCAGTACGGTCATATTCTGCAATCGTGTTTGCATATTGCTATCTGTGGAAGTCTAGGGAGAAAGAGAGAAGGTATTACAACTTGTATAATAAACATCTACTTAATTCTAACACTGGCTGACAGCAGAGGCTTCCTTTTTCCCTTGGCTTGGTTTCATTAAGTGATTATCCAGCACTGACATAAGCCCAGTTTATCAGAAGCCTCTAGAAACAAGTTTAATTTCATAAGCCTCGTACACACAATCGGATTTTCCGCAGACAAAACCTCTGACTTTTGTCCGAAGGCGTGTGCCTGGATTTTGTCTTGCATACAAACGGCAATGAATTGTCGGCCAACAAACACGTACGTAGTGACGTACTACATGTTTTTTTCAGCTCTTTAGCGCCACCCTTTGGGCTCCTTCTGCTAATTTCATGTTAGTAGAAGTTTAGTGAGTTTTTTTTTACTAGTAATGGCGGCGATCAGCGATTTTATCATGACTGCGACATTATGGCAGACACATCGGACATTTTTGACACATTTTTGGAGCCATTGTCATTTATACAGCAATCAGTGCTATACAAATGCACTGATTCCTGTGTAAATGACACTGGCAGTGAAGGGGTTAACCACTAGGGGGCAGTGTAGGGGTTAAGTGTGTCCTGGGGAGTGTTTCTAACTGTGGGGGGTGTGGCTACACGTGGCACGTCACTGATCTCCCGATTACAGGGAGCAGAGATCAGTGACACTGTCACTAGGCAGAACAGGGAGATGCTTGTTTACATTGGCATCTCCCCATTCTTCCTCTCCATGAGACGATTGCGGGTATCCCCGCGGGGATGGAGTCCGCAGGACCCGCAACCCGACTCACAGAGCTTGCCATGGCGCGTGCATGCCCGCAGGCCGCCTCTTAAAGGGCCACGTACAGGTACGTTAGTTTGCATGTACGTGCCATCCTGCTGCAGTATATCTGCGTGAGGCAGTCAGCAAGCGGTTAATACAGCGATCAGTGCTATAAATATGCACTGATTACTTAAAAATGTCACTGGCAGTAAAGGGGTTAACACTAGGGGGACGATCAAGGGGTTAACTGTGTTCCCTCAAGTGTGTTCTAACTGAGGGGGGATGGGACTGACTAGGGGAGATGACAGATTGCTGTTCATACTTTGTATGAACAGACGATCTGTCACTTGTCCCCTCAGAGAAGTGTTTACACACAGAGATCCAGGTTCTCGGCATGTCATCGAGACCGCCGGGCACTCGCATCGGCTCCAGGGGAGAGCAGCGGGTGCGCACGCCTCCGGCGGGGTGCGCCCCTACTGGCCGCCTAAGGAGGCAACGTAACATAACGTCGATTCGCCTGCCCATTCCATTCTGCCACAGTAAAACTGCGGCGGCAGGTTGGGAACAGGTTGAAGTATATCTAAAGGAAAACTTTTTTTTGGTTTTGGATAGAATGGGTATGGATTAGAACACCCGCCGGTTTTTACTGCTCCTTGTGTCCCCATTAGGGAGATTCACCCTCTCTATTGGTCATGTTTACCATTATCATTGAAAGTGAAAGTAAAATAAAATCCCAAATTAGAGGGGAAATCTTCCAATAGGAACACTAGCTCTGGTGACCTGGTAATTCCCTTAATTTGCAGGGATTTCCTTTCACATTCTGTTTGGCTATGGAACAGGAAGTGAAGAGAAATCTCTGAAATGGGACACATGGTGAAAAAAAAATCTGACAGGGGTAAACCTCCTTTGCTCTATCCAAAATGAAGAAAAAAGTTTTGCCTATAGTTCTACTTTAAGATCCACTGTACCAAATTCTGCCACAAATGTTGGTAAAGCTACCAAAACTGGCAGCAGGGAATTTTTAATTTTAAGGGTCATACCACCAGAAAAGTGTTGTTAGTGCTTTACTAAATTCCCCGGAATATTCTTGATTATTTGCATAGTCAAAATATTAAACAAATATTCTTAAAATCATACAAAGAACAATACATATCCCATCATAAGCATTGATAGTAATCCTCATAATGATTCAAAATGTGTTTTTCTCAAAATGTAAACACCTAACTAAGCCCCACTATAAAGGTCTACAAACTCAGTATTAAGTACACAAAAAAACTGGTATGATTTAATCCTGAGTCCTAATAAAACCCAAATATCCAGACTGGTGATAATCTCTTTGGATAATGATTCATGTAGATAATTCAATAAGGTTGCAAATGTGTCCAAGAAGGAACTGCGCAATTCCATAAAGCAGGTGGCATACAGCAGATGTTCTCTCTATCGTCACAAGCAAATTTCCTCAACCAGAGAATTACATTCCTCATATACACTTTCCAATATGAAAAAATCCATATCAGACCCCAGTAATCCTGTACTGTTACAAAAATAGTGACCTTTCCTCCTGAAATATATATAGGCCATAAGTCATGTTAAATATTCCCATTGTAAGCATTCCTGGAATTGGCCTGTAGCAAGTGGGTGATTTAGCAACTAGCAGCTAGGAACTGGTATCAACATAAGTCAAAATATATATCACCAGCACACCGTGGATTTTCAAAACAAAGAAAATACCCGGTACTTCCGGTATGGAGTAGCATGTGACTCAATCCGCTAACACTCATTACCAGTGTTGGTGCCTGATGGTAAATCCAACACTTTTACCAACACATTTAACTGATTCTTAATAATAAGCAAACCCTTTATTCTTTATGAATTGGTGCTGGTCAAAGCATATACAGTATCCCCAGCACGCCATGGATCTTCAAAATACCTTCCAAAAGTTTTCTAAAACTATTACATCACATAAGAGGATTCTGACGTTTCAGGGCCAGGCAGGACCCCTTTATTAGGCATGATTTGCGTCTTTCCTTTTAGTCATTCAGGTCAGTTTAAGCACACCAGCTGTAAGAAATAGTGCTAGTGGGCAGATTTATCTGACTTTATAAGAAATAAAACTGTGCCACACAAGCACAAAAAGTAAGAGAAATAGAGAGCAATACCAATGAAAAAAAAAACGATCTCAATGAAATCTGAGGACCATAAACAGGACCATTGCATTACTAGATTCAGAACTGTGTCTTGACCTTTGATTTCACTCCATTTTACAGAATTACTATCTTTTCTTCATTTATATCATGTTACTTTGTATGAATGTGTTCTATGTATTTGCACTGAACAGATATTGAATTAATTTTTAACTGTTATTTGGATGAGGTCACTACATAGAACACATTCATGAAATCAAAGGTCAAGACACAGTTCTGAATCTAGTAATGCAATGGTCCTGTTTATGGTCCTCAGATTTCATTGAGATTGTTTTTCTTTTCATTGGTATTGCTCTCTATTTATCTTACTTTTTGTGCTTGTGTGGCACAGTTTTATTTCTTATAAAGTTAGATAAATCTGCCCACTAGCACTATTTCTTACAGCTGGTGTGCTAAAACTGATCTGAATGACTCAAAGGAAAGACACAAACGAGGTTTACTAAAACTGGTGCACACAGAATCTGGTACAGCTGTGCGTAGTAACCAATCAACTTCCAGGTTTTAGTGTCAAAGCTTAATTAAACAAGCTGAAGTTGGAAGCAGATTGGTTACTATGTACAGCTGCACCAGATTCTGAGCGCTCCAATTTTAGTAAATCTCCCCCAACTAGTAGAGACAAGAATGTTCTAATAACCATTTGCCGACCGCACAATGTAGTTTTACTGCTACAGTGCGGGCCAGCTGCGCTGAATCATGTATATTCGGGTAGGGGGCACGTGCACTTGCCGATCAGTGGTTCCCGACCAATGATTTATGTCTGGGACTTACCGATCGTCAGGGAGAGTGACAGGCGAGAGCTTTGTGTATGTAAACAACACAAAGCTCTCTTCTGACAGTGGCGATGTGCCAATTTTTATTTCCCTGCAAAGCATTGCTAAGTAAAATCAGCACACATTACACATTGTTAGGCACACATTTAACCCTCTGATTGCCCCAGATGTTAACCCCTTCCCAGCCAGTATTATTAGTATAGTAACAGTGTATATTATTACATAGTTACATGGTAGGTGAGGTCAAAAAAAGACACAAGTCCATCAAGTCCAACCTATGTGTGTGATTATTTGTCAGTATTAGGGCTCTTTTACACGGGGCGGATCAGTGCAGATCCGCCCCGTGGATAGCCGCTTGCTCAGCGGGGATCGCCGGAGCGATCTCCGCTGAGCAGGAAGATGACAGGTCAGTCTCTGCACACAGCGCAGGGACAGACCTGTCAGAGCGCCGCTCTCCCCTATGGGAGATTGGGTGACGACGGACCGTAGAGTCCGTCGTCATCCGATCCGCTCTGCAGGAGGATGAAAAAATAAGGTTTTCCTCCGTCTGCAGAAACGGAGCATAGCGGACACAGACGAGAGCGGGTGTCAGCGGATGCTCATCCGCTGACACCCGCTATCCCATAGGGATACATGTATGTCCGTTTTTTATCCGAAAACGGATGGATGAAAAAACGGACATACGGTCCGTCCGTGTGAAAGAGCCCTCTCATTGTATATTCCTGTATGTTGCGGTCGTTCAGGTGCTTATCTAATAGTTTCTTGAAACTATCGATGCCCCCCACTGATACCACTGCCTGTGGAAGGGAATTTCACATCCTTGCTGTTCTTACAGTAAAGAACCCTCTATGTAGTTTAAGGTTAAACCTCTTTTCTTCTAATTTTAACGAGTGGCCATGAATCTTGTTAAACTCCCTTCCGAGAAAAAGTTTTAGCCCTATTGTAGGGTCACCAGTACGGTATTTGTAAATTGAAATCATGTCCTCTCTCAAGCGTCTCTTCTCCAGAGAGAATAAGTTCAGTGCTCGCAACCTTTCCTCATAACTAATATCCTCCAGACCCTTTATTAGCTTTGTTGCCCTTCTCTGTACTCGCTCCATTTCCAGTACATCCTTCCTGAGGACTGGTGCCCAGAACTGGACAGCATACTCTAGGTGCGGGAGAATTATCGTTTTATCTCTGGAATTAATCCCCTTTGTAATGCATGCCAATATTCTGTTTGCTTTGTTAGCAGCAGCTTGGCATTGCATGCCATTGCTGAGCCTATCATCTACTAGGACCCCCAGGTCCTTTTCCATCCTAGATTCCCCCAGAGGTTCTCCCCCCAGTTTATAAATTGCATTATTATATTAGCAGTGATCACTGTATTAGCGTCACTGAAGATGTCAGTGGCAATTAGCCAGTTCCCACAAAGTGTCAGTTAAAGAGGTTCTGCACGGACTTACATTTTTTTATTTATTTTTTGTTAATGTTTCTAAATAATCTATTGCTAATAATCTCCTTCTTTGGAGTGACGCTGCCCGTTATCTCCGTCCGGTCTTATATCAAAAGGATAGTATATAAAACTCTTCTCGGCCGATGTCATCTTGCTTGTGGGCATTTGAAACCCACAAGCAATTACTTCCTCCTTCCCTTGCTTCTGAGGAACCAGCATTCCTTGCCGGTTCCCGCGCATGCTCAGTGGCTACAGCTACGAGCGGCGCAATCCTATACGTTGGCATGACAACGGGTGGCGTCGCGAAATATCGCGAGATTTTGCATCGGACCTCCGCAGTGACTCCTGGGATTAATTACACTAGATCCCAGGAGACACTGCGAATTACACAGCATATGATGCGGATACCCGCATATAGACCGCCCACCGACGCAGGGAGAACAAAAAAGATCTTACAAAGATAAGAGGTACGCTTCAATGAAAGATAATTAAACAGCCATTTATAACTATTTAAAGGACATAGAAACGATAGAGCGAAACATACTGTATTGTGTGCAGAACCGCTTTAAGTATACATCTCATAGTTTGTAGACGCTATAACTTTCACGAAAACCAATCAATATACACTTATTGGGATTTTTTTTTTTACCAAAGACATGTAGCAGAATACATGTTGGCCTAAATTTATGAAGAAATTAGATTTTAATTTTTTTATTTTATTTTATATGTTTTTATAACAGAAAGTAAAAAAAATATATATTTTTTTTTTCAAAATGGATGCCTTTTTTTCATTTATAGCACACACAAAAAAAAAAAAAGCTGCGGTAATCAAAAACCACCAAAAGAAAGCCCTATTTGTGTGAAAAAATAAATTATATAAATTTTGTTTGCGTACAGAATTGCATGACTGCGCAATCGCCAGTTAAAGTAGCACAGTGCTGAATCGTGATAAAATGGCCTGGTCATGAAGGGGGTAAAGTCTTCCGGAGCTGATGTGGTTAATACTTACTTAATTACTTAATACTTAATTACTAATGAGCATGAAGGCAGCCTGGGATTTCTCAATAGAAAGCCTAGCATTCTTTTCAAACAGAAAGTCAAGGATTTACCCCAAATTGAATACAAACAGGTACAAAACAAAAGGAAATCAGTTTAAACACATAATACAATAATCAAAAAAAAAGTTATAATTTTCCTTTAAGATTAAAAAGTAAAACTTGAGTAAACAGAGATCTCAGTCATGGCAAAATTCAGGAGTCTGTTTGACATAACATTTTTCTTCCACTCAGTCACTGCTGCTTAATACACTGATAACGTCCATGTAAATGGTATTTTAATCGCTGACCACTCTTAATACTCAGGCAAAGCCAGAGAGCCATTTCATACCCTAATCACTCAATTTCCATGTCCATTTTGCCTCTGTTCAACACAACGGCAATTTTTACTGCTGTAATTGCATCTGTAATTTCACCGCCAGCGGGATCCGGTGGCTGTGCAATTTATCTAGTGTTACAAAACTCTTCTAAAGTATAATCATATGCTTTTTAGTTTTTTGTCAGTAATTAAAAGTTTTAATGCCACATAATATACTCTACAGAGTGCTAGCATTGATTAGAAAAATTAACAGCCTGCCGCTTTTTAAAAATGGAGCTTGAATAGTATTCTGCATTATGATGAAAAACTATCTTTAATAATATCCGATTTCAAGTTAATATAATTATATGCTGAAGTTGCCGGTGCCACTCTCTGATGCAGTCTACAATGTGTGTAAAGGATATCCTAAGCTGCCTTATTTGCTAATGTTAGGCCCACATACAAAAGTATACTTTCTAGTCTTATCTTCCCTGCACACTCTATGAAGTTGTGTGAAACTTCAGACGCTTTAACATCAGTGCACACCAAGGACCAGGGACAAAGATCAATGACTTGACATGGTCAATGATCAAGACGCTGTTGCTTTATCAGTTTGGCATTGAAAGATGCTAACAGTAATTATTGTGTAGTATGTTTAAAAAAAAGAGCAAAGGGAGATACTTAAAGCAGAATTAAACACCAATCAGTTTACATGGATGAGGCAAACCACTTAACATTGGCAGGGGTGATTAAAATGATCAGCTTTTATTTATTCATGAATAACTTTTATCCGAAGAGGAAAATAACTGTTTGCTGTAACTGATTATAAAGTGTGAGCTGGAGTTTGGATTCAGTTTGTCTGCTAATACATTTAACTTCTTCAGATTCGTGCTATAGCCGAATGACGGCTACAGCGCGGACCTGCTTTGCCGGGCGTACGTCTATTAACGTCCTCCCGTGTCCGAGCAGCACGCTCTGTGATCAGCGAGTCTATGAGACTCGCTAGATTACAGATCGGAGTAAGGGGTCGATCCCGACCTCTTACCACCCGATCAGCTGTCAGCCAATGACAGTTGATCATGTGATGTAAACAGAGTCGGTAATCGGTAAAGCCAATCACCGGCGACCGTGAGAGGGACATCAGTCCCGATCAGGGAGAGCTGTCGCCAGCTCCTCAGTGCCCACCTGTGCCACCTGCCAGTGCCACCTAGCAGTAGACAACAGTGCCACCTACCAGTGCCCACCAAAGCCACCTATCAGTGCCCACAGTGCAACCTATCAATGCCCACAATCAGTGCCACCTATCAGTGCCATCTATCAGTGGTACCTATCAGTGCCACCCATCAGGGCCCATCAGTGCCATCTTATCAATGGCCATCAGTGCCGCCTTATCTGTGCCCATCAGTACCAGCGCCTTATCTGTCCCCATCAGTACCGCCTTATCTGTCCCCATCAGTACCACCTTATCTGTCCCCATCAGTACCGCTTTATCTGTTCCCATCAGTGCCGCCTTAACTGTGCCTCTCAGTGCCCATCAGTGCAGCCTATCAGTGCCCACCAGTGCCGCCTCATCAATGAAGGAGAAAAATTACCTGTTTGCAAAATTTTATAACAAACATGATTTTTTATTTTTCAAAACGTTCCATCTTTTATTGTTTGTTTAGCAAAAAATAAAAACCCCAGCTGTGATTAAATACCACCATAAGAAAGCTCTAATTTGGGTACAGTGTTGTATGACCGTGCAAATTGTCATTCAAAGTGCATCAGCGCTGAAAGCTGAAAATTGGTCTGGGCAGGAGTGCCCAGTAATCAAGTGGTTAACACTACCCTCCCCCCCCCCCCCCCAGACTGTCAGTGCTGCTGTATGCTGTGCCTCCTATGCTAATTTCTCCAGAGTTGTGTCTCACTAATACTGGAGGTATGTTACTGGATGATCACCAGGTGAAAAAAGGGGGAAAGCCAAAGAAAAGGAAACTGATGCAGGCATCACATCTAATGATCGGTAATCTGCAATATATTACATTATTTGGTTTTGGCTTTAAAGTGTTTTTTTTATTATCTTAATGCCTTCTTTGCATTAAGATTAAAAAAAAAAATGTCTGTATGTAGCAGCTCCCCTCAGCCCCCTAATACTTACCTGAGCCCTCCGATCCAGCGATGTGCATAAGAGACTCGGCTGTCCGGGGCTCTCCCTCCTCATTGGCTGAGACAGCAACGAAGCGACATTGGCTCCTGCTGCTGTCAAAGTCAGTAAGCAAATGAGGAGAGACAGCGGGCCAAGCTGCGACTCTGTGTCTGAATGGACATACGGAGCCGCAGCTTTGCTCGGTGCCCCCATAGCAAGCTGCTTGCTGTGGGGGCTCACAATGGGAGTGAGGGGCCAGGAGCACCAAAGAGGGACCCGAGAAGAGGAAGATCTTGGCTGCTCTGTGCAAAACCATTACACAGAGCAGGTAAGTATAACATGTTTGTTATTTTGAAACAAAAAAAACATGAGACCTTAGTATCACTTTAATACTGCTTTTGTTTATACTGTTAGAATGCCACTATACATGTAAAGTCTATTTTGAAGGATGAGTGCAGCATAAATAAAAGCAATATCATCCCATCATTGGCTCGGTGCCCCCATAGCAAGCTGCTTGCTGTGGGAGCACTCAGAAGGAGGGAGGGGCCAGGAGCACCAGTGAGGGACCCAATAAGAGGAGGATCTGGGCTGCTCTGTGCAAAACCCCTGCACAGAGCAGGTAAGTATGACATGTTTATTATTTCTAAAAAAAAAAAAAAAAAAAACAACTAGACTTTAGCATCACTTAAATGGCTGTGTAACCTGTTTTTCATGAAATTGTTTCTTACTGTGCCTCCTTGTAATGTCCTCTGTAAATGGGTAATGCACACTAGTTGCAGTCATGAGCACTGCTCTATGCACGCTACAGATCCCACAGTCTATATCAGTGGTCATCAACCCTGTTCTCAGGGCCCACTAACAGGCCAGGTTTGCAAGATAACTGAAATACATCACAGGTGATATCATTTGCTGCTCAGTGATTGCACTATTCTAGTCTGCATCTCCCCAAGGTAATACATAAATCCTGGCCTGTTAGTGGGCCCTGAGGAAAGGGGTGATGACCACTTGTCTATAGTGTATATAGTCCCTAGTCCAGTGATGGTGAACCTTGGCACCCCAGATGTTTTGGAACTACATTTCCCATAATGCTCATGCACTCTGCAGTGTAGTTGAGCATCATGGGAAATGTAGTTCAAAAACATCTGGGGTGCCAAGGTTCACCATCACTGTCCTAGTCCATTTCAGGAGCAAACAAGAGAGGGTAACTATGTTCCTACATACATACAGAGATTTGGAGGATGATAAGCGCAATAGAAGCTTCTTTGAATTTTGAATACATACTTGATTAGATTTTTTTTATTCCAAACTAGAGTTTAGAGTCAGCTTAGACCCCATACACACTTAAAGTAGCTGTAACTTCAAAGTGGTTCATGCACTACTTTGGTACGACTTTCATGCAAGCTAAGGGCCACAGACTTCAATTTTAACCTTCAAAAGCATGAATCCTACCTGAATGTTTTACGTGCAACAGTGGGTCTGACTTTGCAGAGGGACAAAAAGTCACACCCATGTCGGACCCAGTCCAAGTCACACCCATCCAAAGTTGCATCAAAGCTGCACTCCAAAGTCGCACAACTTTGAAGTCGTAAGTGTGAATGGAGCCTTATGCCGCGTACACACGACCGGACTTTCCAGCAAACTAGGTCTGACGGGATTAGTCCGTCGGACAATCCGATCGTGTGTGGGCTAATCCATTTGTTTTTCGGGGGAAAAATCTGGCGGACCTAGAAATAGAACATGTTTCAAATCTATCCGACGGGAAAACTGTTCGTCTGTGTGCTGGTTCGACGGACCAAATACGACGCAAGGGCAGCTATTGGCTGCTGGCTATTCTTTAGTCCCGTTTACGTCACCACGTCAAAAACGAACGGATTTTCGACCGGACTTAGTCCGTTCGTATGTGGCCAAGTCCGTTCGCTCGAAAAGTCCATCGGAACTCCGCCGAAAGTCCGTTGGGAAGACCGTCGGACCTAGATTTCCAGAAAGTCCGGTTGCGTGTACGCTGCATCACAGTCATAAGTAAATAATGGAAGTCTGTCCTTCATATGCACCAAGTTGAAGATGAAGGTTGCCCTTACTCTCTATGGTGAAATACTTGTCCTGATCTGCGCATGCATAAAAGTGCGGGATGAAAAGGCATGAAGGCTGCGCCATGCAAGGCATGCTTAATTTGTATGTTACTCCAACATTTCATACTTTTGATATGTGTCTGTTGTACAATGAACTTGTATTAAAAAGTATCCTGTTCTCTTGGTATTGTTGCCTTTGTGTGAAATACCCGGTGATCCTGTCAGTCCCCCTTTCCTATTTCAAACTGAGCACACCAGGGCACAGAAACACATTCATCCAAGCGTGGTCAGTTTGCTTCTATCCAATGTGTGAGCCTGTAATCCAATGGTGAGGCTTGTGATGACACAAGTCAACATTCCCCACAGCTAAACTGGGAAGATCAATGTACTGCTGTATCACTGTCTCCTGCTGACACAGCCAATCCCGTCCAGCTCATCAGTGTATGCAAGGGCCCTTTCACAGTTTATCAGGAAGACCCAATCAGATCCTCCAGTCCCTCCTATGGAGCTGTGGTTGTCAACCAACATGTGTCTATTGACACCTGCTGACATCCAATCTGAAAAACAGAAGGATCGGATGGGAGTCCAGTGTAAATGGACAGGTGGTCCGTTTCCATCCGACCGCCCACAGAGGAGAGCAGGCCGTGTCTGTGTCCGCTCTGCATAAGTGAAGCGGACACGGATCAGCCATCTGACTGTTGAGCGGGGTTAGCTGACGGATTCCCCGCTGAGCAGGCAGACTCCGACAGAGTAATGCCCCGTACACACGGTCGGAAAATCCGACCACAAAATCCATCTGATTTTTTCCGACGGATTTAGTCCGACACTGGTGTTGCATACACACGGTCGGACAAAGTTGTCGGAAAATCCGATCATTCTGAACGTGGTGACGTTTGTTGCCTACGACGGGACTACATAGAGGCTAGTAGCCAATAGCTTTGGTCTTGTAATGTGATCTGAGCATGCATGGCACTTTGTCCGTTGGAATTCGCTACACATGATCGGAAAAGGTCCGATAGGACTTTGTTGTCGGAAAATTTGAGAGCAGGAGATAAAACTTTGTCCGTCGGAAAATCCGACGGAAAAAGTCAGATGGAGCCTACACACGGTCGGAATTTCCGACAACATTGTCCGATAGGACATTTTCCATCGGAAAATCTGACCGTGTGTATGGGGCATTAGAGGCCTGCGGTGCTGTGGATGATATCTCTGCCACCAATTTAGAAGTGCATAGGCTACATGAATTGTGGACTACGGACAGACTTCTGAGGTGTATGTATTGTTCACAGAATCCAGGGACTGATGCACCTTGTTTCTCCCTCTTTTACTATGCTCCCACACCCACCTAGGGACATTTTTATGATGCTGTGAAGTTGCACTTGGTTGGAAATACACTTTGTAGCTGTGACCAAGAAATGTTGTTGCACCTTATATACTCCTGAAGAAGCAGGAATACCGCGAAACATGTAGAGCAGCTTCACAAAGATGGTGGAACCCCCCGCTGAGTTATACTATGTTGGACTGTCATTTTATGTATACGAATTATAGCAGGTAGAGGTGAAGCCTCTCCTCCATCCAGTATCTTGGTAGAATTACTTTGTTATGCAATTGTTTTTATGGTTATAAAACGATGTACAATAAAGAGTTATTATGTTTAAGTATCTGGAATAGTTTTATATTGATATATAACTGAACTGTTTTGTTTAGACCAGTTCAATTAGTAATGCGCTTCATATAAAGTCCCATGGGCAAAATGAATTGTGTTATGTCACATATACTTTAACAATATAAACTGATGTAAGAATTGTATTTGTGATTACTATGCAGAGGCTGGGGAAAGTAAAAGGCATTGCTCATTTTTTTTTAAGCTACTTTTATTTGTATTAATAGATACTCCAGTCAAAAGCCTGTTTCAAGCAGTTAAGGCCATTGCCTATATTATTTCTGTGCAGCTAATACTTAAACTATGAGTTTTCTGCAGGAAATACTAAATTAAATAGAAAGATAGTTGTGCGCTGCTAATCAATAAACTAACACTTAATAGAAACTACTGAAAAAGTGAATGAATGCTACTTAAGTGTTCCCACAAGAAAAAGAAGATAATAAAGTGAATGTGACAGCGCTGCATATATAATAAGCTCAAATAATAAATATTGCTTCACTGCTCTACCGAACAACAGTGCTCCCACCATCGAGTGCAATGCTCGCTCACCTCACTGCAAGACCCGGCAGGGGGTCAAACATGCTTTTGCACACAGTGTACCTCCCCTATAGGGAATGCTCCACAGTGGTCTTGGGTAGTTCCTTATGGTAGCTCTAGATAGATAAAGCTCCACAGCAAATAGAATGACCTCCCAGTGAGCTGGTTCAACTTAGACTCCTCAGTTTTTGCCGGTAGTTCCACAGCGACATGTAAGAACAAAATGCTTCCGATGCAGTACCATTTCTTAAATACATGTGAGTTGAATATTAGCTGGGGAGGTGAGGTTCGACTCTTTTGGGAAGGCTGTCCACAAGGTTTAGGAGTGTGTCTATGGAAATGTTTGACCATTCTTCCAGAAGCACGTTTGTGAGGTCAGGCACTGATGTGGATGAGAAGGCCTACAGTCTCCTCTCAAATTCATCACCAAGGTGTTCTATCCGGTTGAGGTCAGGACTCTGTGCAGGCCAGTCAAGTTCCTACACCACAAACTCGCTCATCAATGTCTTTATGGACCTTGCTTTGTGCACTGGTCCAAATCATTTGGTGGAGGGGGGATTATGGTGTGGGGTTGTTTTTCAGGGGTTGGGCTTGGCCCCTTTGTTCCAGTGAAGGGAACTCTTAAGGCGTCACCATACCAAGACATTTTGGACAATTTCATGCTCCCAACTTTGTGGGAACAGTTTGGGGATAGCACCTTCCTGTTCCAACATGACTGCGCACCAGTGCACAAAGAAAGGTCCATAAAGATATGGATGAGCGAGTTGGGGGGGGGGGGGGGCATTTTCATACAAAATGTGACAGCACTGTAACGCTGAAAAATCGCGGCGATAGTTGTTGCGGGGTGTCAGTCTGACACCCCGCAACACCGATCTAGGTAAAGAGTGTCTGTTGGAGAGACTCTTTACCACGTGATCAGCCATGTCTAATCACGGCTGATCACAGTGTAAACAGGAAGAGCCGGTGATCGGCTTTTCCTCACTCACGTCTGTCAGACACGAGTAGAGGAGAGCCGATCGGCTGCTCCTCTGACAGGGGGGGTCTGTGCTGATCGATTATCAGCGCAGCCCCCTCCCCCCGGGATTTCCACACTGGACCACCAGGGACGCCACTAGGACCACCAGGGATGTCACCACCAGGTATGCCACCCTAGACCACCAGGGATGGCAATCAGTGCCCACAATGGATGCCAATCAGTGCCCACAATGGGCATCACTGATTGGCAGGCATTTTTGTTTGGCACTGATTGGCATCCATCAGTGACATACATTACAGTACATCAGTGCCACCTATCAGTGCCCATCCATGCCACCTATCAGTGCCCATCTGTGCCGCCTATCAGAGCCCATCCGTGCCGCATATTAGTGCCCATCATCAGTGACCATCAATGCCACCTCATTAGTGCCACCTCATCAGTGCCCATCAGTGCCCTTCAGTGCAGCCCCATCAGTGAAGGAGAAAACTTACTTATTTACAAAGTTTTGTAAATGAAACAAAAAAAAAACATTTTTTTTTTTTCAAAATTTCATGTCTTTTTTTTCTTTGTTTAACAGAAAATAAAAATCCCAGAGGTGATCAAACGCCACCAAAAGAAAGCTCTATTTGTGGGAACAAAATTATAAAAATTTATCTGTGTGTAATATATCTGGGGGTATAATGTATCTGTGTGTATGGGGGTATCTGTGTAATGTATCTGTGTGTATGGGGGTGTAATGTATCTGTGTGTATGCGGGGTGTAATGTATCTGTGTGTATGGGGGTGTAATGTATCTGTGTGTATGGGGGTGTAATGTATCTGTGTGTATGGGGGTGTAATGTATCTGGGTGTATGGGGGTGTAATGTATCTGGGTGTATGGGGGTGTAATGTATCTGTGTGTATGGGGGTGTAATGTATCTGTGTGTATGGGGGTGTAATGTATCTGTGTGTATGGGGGTGTAATCTGTGTGTATGGGGGTGTAATATGTGTGTATGGGGGTGTAATGTATCTGGGTGTATGGGGGTGTAATGTATCTGTGTGTATGGGGGTGTAATGTATCTGGGTGTATGGGGGTGTAATGTATCTGGGTGTATGGGGGTGTATGGGGGTGTAATGTATCTGGGTGTATGGGGGTGTAATGTATCTGTGTATGGGGGTGTAATGTATCTGTGTGTATGGGGGTGTAATGTATCTGTGTATGGGGGTGTAATGTATCTGGGTGTATGGGGGTGTAATGTATCTGGGTGTATGGGGGTGTAATGTATCTGTGTGTATGGGGGTGTAATGTATCTGGGTGTATGGGGGTGTAATGTATCTGTGTGTATGGGGGTGTAATGTATCTGTGTGTATGGGGGTGTAATGTATCTGGGTGTATGGGGGTGTAATGTATCTGGGTGTATGGGGGTGTAATGTATCTGTGTGTATGGGGGTGTAATGTATCTGTGTGTATGGGGGTGTAATGTATCTGTGTGTATGGGGGGTGTAATGTATCTGGGTGTATGGGGGTGTAATGTATCTGGGTGTATGGGGGTGTAATGTATCTGGGTGTATGGGGGTGTAATGTATCTGGGTGTATGGGGGTGTAATGTATCTGTGTGTATGGGGGTGTAATGTATCTGTGTGTATGGGGGTGTAATGTATCTGGGTGTATGGGGGTGTAATGTATCTGTGTGTATGGGGGTGTAATGTATCTGTGTGTATGGGGGTGTAATGTATCTCGGTGTATGGGGGTGTAATGTATCTGTGTGTATGGGGTGTAATGTATCTGTGTGTATGGGGGTGTAATGTATCTGGGTGTATGGGGGTGTAATGTATCTGGGTGTAATGTATGTGGGTGTATGGGGGTGTAATGTATCTGGGTGTATGGGGGTGTAATGTATCTGTGTGTATGGGGGGGGGTGTATATGGGGGGGGGTGTAATGTATCTGGGTGTATGGGGGTGTAATGTATCTGTGTGTATGGGGGTGTAATGTATCTGGGTGTATGGGGGTGTAATGTATCTGTGTATGGGGGTGTAATGTATCTGGGTGTATGGGGGTGTAATGTATCTGTGTGTATGGGGGTGTAATGTATCTGTGTGTATGGGGGTGTAATGTATCTGTGTGTATGGGGGTGTAATGTATCTGTGTGTATGGGGGTGTAATGTATGTGTGTGGGGGTGGGGGTAATATATCTGGGTGTATGGGGGTGTAATGTATCTGTGTGTATGGGGGTGTAATGTATCTGTGTGTATGGGGGTGTAATGTATCTGTGTGTATGGGGGTGTAATGTATCTGTGTGTATGGGGGTGTAATGTATCTGTGTGTATGGGGTGTAATGTAACTGGGTGTATGGGGGTGTAATGTATCTGGGTGTATGGGGTGTAATGTATCTGTGTGTATGGGGGTGTAATGTATCTCGGTGTATGTGTACATGTGTATGTCTGCAGTCTCTGACCATGTAATGTATCTGAGTGTGTATGGGGGTGTAATGTATCTGTGTGTATGGGGGTGTAATGTATCTGTGTGTATGGGGGTGTAATGTATCTGGGTGTATGTGTATTATATTTTTTATCTGCAGTCTCTGCCCATTTGTAACCTGTACTATGTCTACAGTCTCTATGTTTTGACCAATGATAATGACATTGTCGAAAAGGGGCGGAGCATGGGTGACTTTAAAATAATGCCCCCCCCCCCAATAATGAAAAAAAAAAAAAAAGCTCTGTGGACGCCCATGGGGCGATGCATTATTAACAGGTTAATGTACGGCAGAAATATTCTTGCCTCCACTAGTAACAGCTCCCGATGTTCTAAAATCAATAAGAAGTCAAGCTCAATATCACAAAAGAACATGACAGCAAGAGTCTGTGGGCAACGGCAGTGAATGCATACTATTCAGAAAATTGGCCTGGTATTAGAAAGTCAATATGTTTTGCTGAAGTGAATCCACATCCATCAAACCAAGTCAAGGATTAAATGAAAATTTGTCATATTAAATTTACTTTATATGCAGTGTAATGGGATGGGCCACTGTTGCCATAGTTATTATAGCGGAAAAAAAAGTCCATACCCACCTTTCACCTCCACATTTCAGCATGAAAGTCTAATCAGTTTGCAGAAAATTCTACACACAATGAATGTACATGCTGCTCTCAATATTGCCCACATACCAATGCCAACTAAGGAGGCCAACCAGTCAGAGAAACACTTTGAGTGTTCTTAGTAAGCTAAAGGATGAATGCATTTTATAACCCACCTCCAGATGGCTAAAGAGCACCGGAATTGCATGACTTCTCTAAAATGCTACAATTAATAATAATTACTATCTGTATTTTCAGAAATCACGCCCCGTTTGTAGTAGAAATAAGAGTCATATTTTAAAAGTCTGATAAACACAGGTGACCATACATGTAAACTTTAGAATTAGCCCCCGTACACACGGTTGGAAATTCCGACCACAAAATCCGTCAGATTTTTTCCGGCACTGGTGTTGCATACACACGGTCGGACAAAGTTGTTGGAAAATCCGATCATTCTGAACGCGGTGACGTTCGCTGCGTACGACGGAACTACGTAGAGGCTAGTAGCCAATAGCTTTGGTCTCGTAATTTGATCTGAGCATGCATGGCACTTTGTCCGTCGGAATTCTCTACACACAATCGGAAAAAGTCTGATTGTATTTTGTTGTCGGAAAATTTGAGAGCAGGATCTCAAATTTTTTCCGTCGGATATTCCAACGAAAAAAGTCCGATGGAGCCCACACACGGGCGGATTTTCCGACAACATGGTTGATCGGACCATGTTGTCAGAAAATCTGCCCGTGTGTGGAATCCATCTGACTTTTTCAGTCGGAATTTCCGACGGAAAAAATGTGAGATCCGACCGTGTGTACGGTGCATTAGAATAGCTGTTTTACAAATCAGATTGGAAAGGGAAAACATTAATCTATAAATCTAAATGCTATAATGCCGTGTACACACGAGCAGACTTTTCGACGGATTAGGTTTTCGACGGAACGAATCCACCAGACAATTCGCTCGTATGTGGGCTTCATCGGACCTTTGCTGTCTAAAAATCAGATGGACTTTAGATCTAAAACATGTTTCAAATCTTTCCGACGGACTCGTTGCTGGTCGAAAAAAAACGTTCGTCTGTGTGCTAGTCCGACGGACAAAAACCGACGCTAGGGCAGCTATTGGCTACTGGCTATGAACTTCCTTATTCTAGTCCGGTCGTACGTCATCACATTCGAATCCGTCGGACTTTGGTGTGCTTGTGTGTGTCCAAGTCCGTTCGTTCGCAAAGTCTGTCGGAACTCCACTGAAAGTCCATCGGGAAGACCGTCGGACCTAGTCTGTCGAAAAGTCCAGTTATGTGTATGCGGCATTAGAAACAGCTCCACATTTTTTAAACAAATCCATTATATAAATTATACATGTCTCATTTAATAGCCCACATGAATTGAATTAATATAGAAAACATATTAAGACACTTACCTCTGCATCTTCACTGTCATCATTGATTCGTCTTGACTAAGCAGGAAGAAAAACAAAGACATTAGATGCTGATAGACATTTGCATTTAAAAGTGTTGATGGAACTGTGAATGATATTTATACTATGTATGGAAGTGTAAACACTTTAGGGCATACCAATTTGTATTCAGCAGAGATCAAGTAAAATATACACTCACTGGCCACTTTATTAGTTACCTTGCTAGCAGTGGCGGTTGGTGCTCAAAATTTTTGGGGGGGCGCAAACGAATTGAAAAATTCTGAAAAGTACTGAAACAAAAATATCATTTGCAGCCACTGTGCCCATCATATGCAGCCAACTGTGCCCAGAATATACAGCCTACTGTGCCCAGAATATACAGCCTACTGTGCCCATCATATGCAGCCACTCTGCCCATCATATGCAGCCACTCTGCCCATCATATGGGCATGCAATGCATGAATCTATCCATAGAACACAGAGGAGGTGGCTGAAGAGAGGGGGTGGCGCCACTAATGGACGCACCGCCACTGCTTGCCAGTACCGGGTTGGGCCCTTTTTTGCCTTCAGAATTGCCTTAAAGCGGAGTTCCGGCTGAAATATGACTTAAGATAAAAAATACCCCTAGAATATTCATGCCTCGTGCAATGTAACAAAGGTATGCTGTAAACTATACCCAGTTTTCTATTTGTGCTGAATTGTTTTCTTACTTTGTGAAGTTCCTGCACAGAGCGGCCATCTCCAGTGTGGGCATCTGAAGCCACAGTATCTTTCTTCCTGGACTCTGTGCATGCTATCTACCCAGCATGCACCTGCCAATCTTGCACATGTGCAGTGCGGTGCAATCTTGGTCAGCTTGCCTTGCCAAGCTGACCAAGATTTTCCATAGACGCCAATGTTAAATGTTACGGGAGCAGTGCCATGCCAAGCTGACCAAGATTTTCCATAGATGCCAATGTTAAATGTTACTGGAGTCGTGCCATGCCAAGCTGACCAAAAATTTCCATAGACACCAATGTTAAATGTTATGGGAGCAGTGCCATGTCAAGCTGACCAAGATCTCCCGGGAGCCAATGCAAAACCGGACATTAATATTGTATGGTGAGGAGTGAAAAATGTAGGTGGAACTCCGCTTTAATTTTTCATAAAATAGATTCAACAAGGTGTTGGAAACATTCCTCAGAGATGTTGGTCCATATGGACATGATAGCATTATGCAGTTTCTGCAGATTTGTTGGCTGCACATCCATGATGCCAATCTCCCGTTCCACCACATACCAAAGGTGCTCTATTGGATTGAGATCTGGTGACTGTGGAGGTCATTGTACAGTAAACTCATTGTCAAGTTCAAGAAACCAGTAGTGAGCATTATCCTACTGGAAGGAGCCATTAGAAGATGGGTACACTGTAGTCATAAAGGGATGGACATGGTCGGCAACAATACTCAGGTAGGCCGTGGCATTTAAACGATTCTCAATTAGTACTAAGGGGCCCAAACTGTGCCAAGAAAATATCCCCCACACCATTTCACCACCACCACCAGCCTGAACCAGTAATACAGGGCAGGAAGGATCCATACATTTATGTTGTTTGCGCCAAATTCTGACCCTCTGCATGTCGCAGCTAAAATTGAAACTCATCAGACCAGGTAACATTTTCCAATTTTAGTGAGCCTGTATGAATCGTAGCCTCAGTTTCCTGTTCTTAGCTGACAAGAGTGGCACCGGGTGTGGTCTTCTGCTGCTGTAGCCCATTTGCTTCAAGGTTTGATGTGTTGTGCATTCAGAGATGGTATTCTGCATACCTTGGTTGTAACAAGAGGTTATTTGAGGTACTGTTGCCATTCTATCGTCTTGAACAAATCTGCCCATTCTCCTCTGACCTCTGAAATCAACAAGGCATTTTTCTCCACACAACTTCTACTCACTGGATATTTTCCATTCCCTGTAAACCCGAGAGATGGTTGTGCGTGAAAATCCCAGTAGATCAGCAGGTTTTGAAATACTCAGACCAGCCCTTCTGACACCAACAACCATACCACGTTCAAAGTCACTTAAATCCCCTTTCTTACCCACTCTGATTTTTGGTTTGAACTTCAGCAAGTTGTCTACACAACATCTACACAACATCTAGATGCCTAAATGCATTGAGTTGCTGCCATGTAATTGGCTAATTAGCAGTTTGTTACCAAGCAATTGAACAGGTGTACCTAACAAAGTGGCCGGTGAGTGTATGGACTAATTCTAGTGTCTGTATATAGGGATTTCCACCAGCACACCTTTCTTGAACAATAATTTTCTTTTATCTAGACATAAGTGAAAACAATATCAACCACAAATATCCAGGACTGCACATGGCCCCTTTCCCAAGGCACAGTGATGACAAAGAGAAGGGTCCCAATATGGTGACATTTAGGTCATGCAACCAATACCAAAATTCTACAATCGGCCTTGCACTTAAAGCATCCAGTGTCTTACAGAAACCCACTGTCCCTTCCCAGACACCCCCCTGAGACAATACCTTTTCTTTGGATAATGCATCTTTGTATTCGGGACTTTTTTCATCTAATTCATCATCACTCCACTCCCAGTCACCATCTTCTGTTTTATGGAGGTGTCCACTTGAGCCGGGAACTCTTCTAACCTGGCACAACAGAAATATTGAATTACATTAATTGCCGACGAAGAGGAAAGTCCAAGTTGTAAAACCCTTCATCTATTTTGCAGGCTTTTGCAAAAATAAAGATACCAGCCTACTATTTCATAAGGAGCCTAAGACATTCGTGAAATACACTGGGGGGAATTTATCAAAACTTGAGCAGTTATGCATGGCGTCCATCAGCTTCTTTCTTCAGCTTGTTAAAGCTTTGAAAATCAAAGCTAGAAGCTGATTAGTTGGCTTGCACAACAGCTCCAGATTCTGCCTGCTCAATTTTTGATAAATCCCCCTGACTAATTGGCCAAAAATGTATAAACACCTGAGCATCACACCTACACTATATAGCCAAAAGTATGTGGACTTCCCTATATATTATGGAGCTCAGCAGTTTCCAGTGAAGGGTACTGTTAATGCTACAGCTTACATACAAGACATTACAGACCATTGTGCATTTGTAATCTTGTTGCAACAGTTTCCACAACATGACTGTGCCCCTGTGCACAAAGTCAGCTCCCTATGGGACATACTGTGATAAGGTTGGTGTGAAGGAATTCCAGTGGTCTGTATACAAATCAGTGTACAGAAACAAAATCCAAATTCAGACTATCAAGTACCCTTCTGCTGCCATCTTGTTCTTTCGCAGAACCTGGTACCAAGCTTGAATTTGCAGGACTCTGCTCAACCTACTTGAGCAAAACAAGACAACATCATTGGACTATTGAGCATCCTGCAAGAGTCATGTGGCATAAAGAGCCCAATGTAAATCATTACACAACTGTCATTTCTGTTTATGACAAGAATGATATTCCAATGGTTCCTATGCCTAGGATATGATATGCATTTTATAACAGGACTACGAGTTCCAAGAGTCAAATTGAATGCACTTGTATGTCTACAGTACCACTTTGTGCACGTGGCACTTGTATGTCTACAGTACCACTTTGTGCACGTGGCACTTGTATGTCTACAGTACCACTTTGTGCACGTGGCACTTGTATGTCTACAGTACCACTTTGTGCACGTGGCACTTGTATGTCTACAGTACCACTTTGTGCACGTGGCACTTGTATGTCTACATTACCACTTTGTGCACATGGCACTTGTATGTCTACAGCACCACTTTGTGCACGTGGCCTTGAGAGTATTTTGACCTTCATTCGTGGATGCAATTTCAGTGGCCTTTATAAAAATCAACCCCACTAAACACCTTTGGGATGAATTTAGCTAAATGGGCACAAACACCCACTTAAACATGACAAAAGTTCAAGGAAAGCCTTCCCAGAAGAATGTTATCGTCAAAAGGAGGAATGGGGGGAACGGGACAACTGCATATTAATACCAATGGTTTTGGAAAGGGATGTTCAACAAACACATATAAGTGCGATGGTCAGGTGTTCACAAAACTTTGGCCACACAGTGTACTCATTGAATGTTTTCAGGTTTGTTGGTCTGCAGGACACAACTACTAGGAAACCATTCCCTCCTTTCAACCGAAGAGGAGTTGACAGATGATTTAATACATCTAAGCACTGAAAAGTGATACATTCCCCTTAGGATGTCCTTACAAGAGTGTAAAGATGTCAAGTTGTATGTATTTTTGTTTTTCATACACAGCTGTCAACAGATAGGTGTGAAGGCCCAAGATTTTCACACTCATCTATAAAGAGCTCAATCTACACAAAAAATCACTGCAGACAATTTCACTAAATCACACTGAGGCTTATTTACAGATCACATGCAGTTTTTTTTTTTTTTTTTTAATAAAGAAAAATACCACTTTTATTGAAAAACCTATTTAACATATATAACCGCTACATAGATTATTTTTTTATTTAATGTCATTAAAAAAAAAAAATTCTCTCTCTTTTTCAATCTGTTTTCCTAAAACTGACAAAAATGGAACAATGTTTCTTATTTGTACCTATGGCAGCATTAGGGCCATTATATACATTGTGTGTACAGAACACATTGCAAATCTAATATCAGGTGACTGGCATACTGCTTTTCCTGGCAGTTTATGTCTTATTACAAGACTAGAGATGAACATGTGATTTTACCAGACAGACCCTAAGGCCCCTTTCACACTGGGGCGGTTTGCAGGCGTTATTGCGCTAAGAATAGCGCCTGCAAACCGACCCGAAACAGCTGTTGCTGTATCTTCAGTGTGAAAGCCTGAGGGCTTTCACACTGAAGCGGTGCGCTTGCAGGACGCTCAAAAATGTCCTGCAAGCCGCATCTTCGGCTCGCTATAGGAGCGGTATATTTACCGCTCCTATAGCGCCTGGTCCCATTGAAAACAATGGGGGAGCGCCCCGAACCCGCCCGCAAAACGCTGCTGCAGTGGCGGTTTGCGGGCGGTATTGACCCTTTTTCGGCCGCTCGCGGGGGGGTAAAAACACCCCGCGAGCGGCCGCAATGCGCCGCTAAAACACCGGTAAAGCGGCGCTAAATATAGACAAAACCTGGGACAACATAGGGGTTAATGAAGCATCTTTCTTGTTTGATGTTGAATTCAATCATCAGCTACAGAAGCTTTATAGTGTACAGAAAATATATGCCACTAATTGCCACTCTACTGAAGCATAAGCTTCAGTAGAGGATGATACAGAGAACTTGTGCACTTGGTGATGACAACAAGGACTAGTGGCAAGGTTATCAAAAATGATATCTGCCTGTTAATGGTCTGATAAAATCTCACAATGAATTTGTTTCAGGTATTCATTTGCTAAAAGTTTGCATGATGGAAATAAGCCCCAATGTGACAAAACTACATACCAACTTTAAATGCTACAGCTAAAGAAAGAAATTAAAACTTGAAAACATGCAAGGCAGGCATTATCAACACATGCTTAAAAAATGTGAACTAAGTAACTAAGTAAACCCAGAAACTAAATCCTAATTCAGACTATCAAGTACCCTTCTGCTGCCATCTTGTTCTTTCTCAGAACCTGGTACCAAGCTTGAATTTGCAGGACTCTGCTCAACCTACTTGAGCAAAACAAGACAACATCAGTGGACTATTGAGCAACCTGCAAGAGGCATGTGGCATAAAGAGCCCAATGCAAATCATTACACAACTGCCATTTCTGTTTATGACAAGAATGGTATTCCAATGGTTCCTATGGATATGATATGCATTTTATAACAGGACTACAAGTTCCAAGAGTCAAATTTAATGCACTTGTATGTCTACAGTAACACTTTGTGCACGTGTCCTTGAGAGTATTTTGACCTTCATTATTGGATGCAATTCTTGTTAAATCACATTCTTAACTTGTGGAGTGAGGAAGTGACGACTGTAAACAGTGTTCTCCCTTCTTTGCACTTTGATGGCAAAACAAGAAATGAAGAGAAAAGGGGTCACCAGGACAGAAAAACATCACGGTCGGAATTTGCGACAACAAATGTTCGATGTGAGCTTGTTGTCAGAAATTCCGACTGTGTGTAGGTTCCATCGGAAATTTGCTGTCCAACAAATGTCTTGCCCATAATTGTGAGGCTTGAATGGAAGAAAGATTCTGTGGACAGGTGTCTTTGGGAGCACCTTCTTAAATTGAAAGGACATACTGTAGCTAGTCTGTGGGAGCCAGAATTATTGTTGGTTGGTACATAATCAAATATTTATTTTACTCACTGAACTGCAACAGAATTTATAACATTTGTATCATGTTTTTTTCTGGATTTTTGGTTTATATTTTGTCTATATCATTTAAAATATACCTATGATAAAAATGATAGACCCTTCATTTCTATGGGTAAGTGGGTAAACTTACAAAATCTGCAGGGCGTCAAATAATTATGTTCCCCGCTGTAAATAATTATATAACAAAACAGTGCTATGCATTTTATCGACAACACATAATCCTTGGTCCACACAGGAAACCTAACTTTTTAAAAATGTCTAAGCGGCTTAGGTTCCCAGTCTACAGTTTGGTATTCAGTAGAAGAAAATTGTCCTTTTTTTAAATGAAACTTTTAGGAAGTTCTGTCTAACAGGCGCAAGACGACTGACATCCCATACACATCCATCAGACAGTTCACGAGCGGAAGGTCCTCATTGACTTGTCACTCTAAGCAGATTGGAAAATTTGGATTGTTCCTGTCTTAACCGCTTCCCGACTGCCTCACGCCAAAGTACGTCGGCAGAATGGCACGGCTAGGCAAAAGCACGTACAGGTACGTCCCCTTTAATTGCCTAGCCGTGGGGTCACGACCCGGTCGGGAGCTCCGTGACCACGGCCGCGGGACCAGCGGACCCGATCGCCACTGGTGTCCCGCGATTGGGTCACAGAGCTGAAGAACGGGGAGAGGTCTGTGTAAACAAACCTCTCCCCGCGCTTCCTACACTGCCTGTCATTGATCGGCTGTTCCCTGTCATCGGGAAAGCCGATCAATGACGTCAGACGTCAGCCCCGCCCCCTAATGTAAAAAAAAAAAACACACGTCACACACCATAACCCCCTCCCCGCCCCCTAGTGGTTAACTATTTCACTGCCAGTGTCATTTATACAGGAATCAATGCATTTAAATAGCATTGATTGCTGTATAAATGACAATGGTCCCAAAAATGTGTCAAAAATGTCCGATGTGTCCGCCATAATGTCGCAGTCACAATAAAAAATCGCTGATCGCCGCCATTACTAGTAAAAAAAAATATTAATAAAAATGCTATAAAACTATCCCCTATTTTGTAAACGCTATAACTTTTGCGCAAACCAATCAATAATCGCTAATTGCGATTTTTTTTACCAAAAATATGTAGAAGAATACGTATCGGCCTAAATTGCGGAAAAAAAAAGTTTTTTTATATATTTTTTGGGGATATTTATTATAGCAAAAAGTAAAAAATATTGTTTTTTTTTTTTCAAAATTGTCGCTCTATTTTTGTTTATAGCGCAAAAAATAAAAACCGCAGGGGCGATCAAATACCACCAAAAGAATGCTCTATTTGTGGGAAAAAAAGGACGCCAATTTTGTTTGGGAGCCACTTCGAACGACCGCGCAATTGTCAGTTAAAGCGAGGCAGTGCCGAATCGCAAAAAGGGGCCTGGTCCTTTGGCTGCAAATTGGTCCGGGGCTGAAGTGGTTAAGTCAGGTTTCTTAACTCTAACTAGACATCCAACCTGGAAGTGTACTTATCTTGCACTGAATTTTTGATTAGTACTTTTATCTTCTTGATTTTTAACAGTATAAATAACTAATGATTTCAGAGAAGCTGTGTAAGATGTATTTCTGCAACATGTAGCTTAGTGTGCATCTGTCTGCAATATAGTAGTTCACCTGGTGATGCCTGTGTAGTTGCATGTTTAGTCACTCTGCAGACATGTAAAAACTCTTCAGTAAAAACTTTCCAAGATTTCCCTTTATGGTCTGCAGTCTGAAGCACTTCTTTAGGACTTATGTTAAAGTGGTTGTTAACCCACCAATGTAACTTTACATTTCCTCTCAGTTTTTACTGTAATGGCCCCCTGTGACTGTGCTTTATAAAAATAATGGTGTATATACCTTGTTTACAGATCACTGATCTGCGCTCATTGACCCGCCGCCTATCTCCTCTCTCGGCCAGACAGATGCAGTGGGCGGGGCCGGGGAACCCCCGCTGACATCAGTCAGGAGGGGAGGAGGAGAGAAGTGGCCATGCTCACTGCATCTGTTGGGCCGGGAGAGGAGATAGGTGGCGGGTCACTGAGCACAGATCAGCGCTCTGTAAACAAGGTATATACAGCATTATTTTTATACAGCACAGTCACAGGGGGCCATTACAGTAAAAAACAGAGATTGTATTAGAAATAAACAGTAATTTGAGCAGCAGGATGGGAGGGGGCGGCACGGACATAGAGCTGACAGGCAGAGAGGGGAGGATGGAGAGGACGGTGGAGAGGATGGTGGAGAGGACACAGGAGACATAGAGCAGGCTGTGGATGATGGAGGCACGTACCCTGACAACAGTGTCAGGGCTCAGCAGCCCTGATATATTGTGGTCAGCGTACAGGGGGGGGGGTAGAAACTGGCAGGATCAGCCAGGTATTACAGGTGATACAGGGGGCCTAATTACGCAGAGCACTGTGCTGTATAGCATGCTTTATAAGAACAGGATCTTGATTTTTTTAGTTTTTTTGGGGGTTAACAAACGCTTTAAGTCTCTTAACTTCTCCATTTGCTCATTTGCTTTGGGGTAACTAACAGACGATATTTAATCTACAATATTTCTCTCTCTTTTAGGAAAGATAAAACAAATTGTGGTCCATTGCTAGACTATTGTTCCTTTGGGTTACCTTTAATGCTGAAGACTGTGGAAAGAAATGCATTTACAGTAGCAGATGTTCTACTGAAGAGAAATGCAATGTCTTGCCATTTATGATAACAATTCCAGGTGCCTTTATAAAAAGAGACTACTATACCAATAGCATCATTCTTCTAAACAAAATCAGGAGATGGCACTGTCTGGAGTGGTGGAGTGTGTTTGACAGAGATTTGTCATGACTCTGGTAAGTAAAGCAAGACTAAATAGCAGTCAGTACTTGGGCATCCATGCTTAGCCACCAGTACAGGTTATGTAGTCTTTGCTTTGAAAACCCAGATAAAAACCTGATTATGCTCAACCAACCCGATTGTGACTGTGACTGTAAATGTGACTCCACTCACCATGCATTGGTTATATATTGAAAAGCATTTATTGGTATCAAAAAGTCAATGGAAAAATCAGAGTTAAAAACATCAAACAGAGTAAACATGCTAGTAAAACATCAAGTCCACCTCCCGATGGGATCCTGTGACCACTAAAATGGAAGATGTAAGATTTAAATATTATGGTTTCCTCCCCAGGCTTGAGTGGCCTCTCAGTAACATTTTTCAGACCTGGTTTGAATAGTATTGTGTAGTTAAAATGACCCTTGCTGACCAGCTGGCTATACACATTCCAGCTTGCCCTAGTCTATTTCTGGTAAGCAATATAGTTAAAAGATTATGGTTGTTACGTACTAAAGACGACTTAACAAAGTTTTGCGAAACATTGGAATTACCTCAAACAGATTTTGAGGACTGGAGAGTAGACCCTAAGATGAACACAAAACAACCCCCCACGCAATGGTCTACTGTGACAAAGAAATAAGGAGGGGATGGGGTAATAGGAGCTATTCGGGCCCCCCCCCCCCCTCCTCTCAACCCTTGACCCCCTTGTTTTTTTTTTTTTTTTTTTTTTTTATCTCTTCGCAAGGACTATACAAGAAATGAATGATGGTTTTTGCTGTTAGGGGTCTATACAATGCAATAATAATCTCTTCTCACTGCTGGTATCCCCGTTTAAGGGGTAAGGTAATAAAGGCGTTAGAGGGGGGTAGGGATGGGGTGAGGGGAGGGAAGGCGAATGGGAATAATAAAGGGAGAAAAGGCGTATTATAAGAAGACGAATAAAAGCAAAAGGTCCGGGCGGGGAGGGGGGCTCTAGGATAAGGGTGGGTTAAACTTTAGTATTTTCAATACAATTAGGACGGTCCGGTGGCCGGACTTGTAATCCGCAGTATGCGGATAAAAGGGAGGGGGAGGGAAGGGCAAGGGTTGCCCGAGCAGGGGACCCCCTCTATTAGTGGGCCCGGGATAGGGAAAATGGGCCGAAAGGGAATAGGAAGACAGGCTGTGGAACAGAAACTCTCAGAAAGAAAAGAAAAAAACCCCAAAGGAAAAAAAAGATAAATAGGAAAACGTATTTCAAAGAAAAACCAGAGGATGGATAAGATGGTGAAAATAATGACATATAATGTGAGAGGGCTGAACTCTTCCAAAAAAAGGGACCGCCTGTGGCACGAGGTGAGTCACCAAGAGGTGGATATAATCTTCCTTCAGGAGACGCACTTCGGGCCAGGACCGATCCCCAAACTACCGGTATTCACATATAATCAATGGTTCCATGCTGTATCCCCAATAGCGAGAGCCAGAGGGGTATCCATAGCCCTCGGGAAAACCTGCCCCATGAGGATAACCGAGGTGCAGGCGGACCCGGAAGGAAGGTTTATATTTATAAAAGGGACTCTTCTGGGATCAATTTACACGTTGGCATCTATATATGCACCAAACGTGGGCACGGCAGAATTTTTATTAAAAACCTGGAAAAAGTTAGACGGGTTTAAGGAGGGTTGTGTGATTCTGGGAGGGGACTATAATATAATTATGGACCCCGACCTCGACACCACATCCCAGAGAACGGGACTACCATTCAAGATATGGAAGCGGATGAAAGAATATCTGAAACGAGTGCACTGGGTGGATACCTGGAGAATACTCAATGAGGGAAAAAGAGACTACAGTTATTTTTCTAAGACCCACGCAGTGTACTCAAGGCTGGATATCTTGATGGTAGACCAGTATTATTTGGACCACGTACAAGAAGTGAAAATAAAAGCTATAACAATCTCAGATCACGCTCCAGTAGTTATGAGGTTTCGTCCGATATCTGGAGGTCAAAAGGAAAGAATCTGGAGATTAAACGAGTCACTACTAGATGACAACCAGATATCGGAAGAAATAGAAAAAAAACTGGTGGGATATTTCGAAGAAAATAGACCGGGGGAAACATCAGAACAAGTAAGATGGGACGCCCATAAAGCAGTGGTAAGAGGAGTTTTAATAGCCCAAGGAATCAGGAAAAAGAAAGAAAATAAAAAGGAGCTGGAGGAACTAACCAGAAAGATACATAAAATGGAACAGAAACATAAAAGTAGTATGAACCTGGAAGAGGCCAGACAGCTGGAAAAATACAGAGTAGAATATAATTTGTACCTGGATAGGAAAACGCAAAACAAATACAGATATGCGGCGCATAAATTTTATGAAAGCGGGAATAAGTGTGGCAAGTTACTGGCCAACCAACTTAAAAAGCAACAAGAAATTTCCCATGTACACGGTATCCAATCCAGGGACAAATTAATAATAGACACCAAATCAATAGCAAAAGAATTTGAAAATTACTACAAAAAATTATATAACATAAAAATGGAAGGAGAAGATGGGGATAAGAAGGAACAAGCTGAAAAAATTAGGGAGTATATCAGAGAGTCTTCCCTGCCGAACCTGGCACGAGAAGTGGTAGAGGGGATGGAAGTGCAGATAACCGAGGAAGAGGTAAAAAACACAATAGAAAGTCTCCCTAACGGTAAGAGCCCAGGCCCTGATGGGCTGACGAGTGCATACTATAAAAAATTTAAAAATATATTGGCAACACCGTTAAGCGAATACCTTAATCAGATAACAGTCAATCAGAAAATGTCCCCAGAATCCCTGACAGCCTTTTTGACAGTAATCCCAAAACAAGGAAAAGATCTGAAACATTGCTCTAACTACAGACCCATCTCCCTGTTGAATACAGACACGAAACTGTTAGCAAAGATCTTAGCAAACAGACTACAAGAAAAAATAACTCGGGTGGTGCATTCCGATCAGACAGGCTTTATGGTAGGGAGAGAAGCAAAAGACAACACTATAAGAGCAATACACCTGCTACATTGGATGCAAAATGGACCCAAAAAGAGCCCAAGAGTCATTCTGTCAATGGATGCCGAAAAGGCCTTTGACAGAGTGAACTGGGGCTTTATGTTAGAGGTATTAAGGGAAATGGGACTGGGAGAACGGATGATGGGATGGGTAACCGCACTATATACCGGACCAAGAGCACGGGTTAAAATAAACGGAGCACTATCAGAAGGATTCGAAATAACAAATGGAACAAGACAAGGCTGCCCACTATCCCCCTTACTCTTCTCATTGGTACTAGAGCCTTTCCTGTGCAAAATAAGGGAGAATAGGAGGATAAAAGGAGTAGAAATGGGTATCAAGGAATACAAGGTCTCAGCATACGCTGATGATCTACTGTTCTTCCTGTCAGATCCACAAGAGTCAGTGAGAGAAGTGATGGAGGAGGTGAGGAGATTTGGAAATCTCTCAAATTTTAAGATTAACGTAGAGAAATCAATAATACTACCCATACACTTATCCAAAGACCTGAGATCAAAAATACAAACCAATTACCCATTTAAATGGGAAGAAAAATCACTGTTTTATCTAGGAGTACATATCTCAGCAGAAGTAAAAACAATGTTCGAACAAAACTATAGCCCTCTGCTAGTAAAGATAGAAGAAGACCTGAAAAAATGGAAAGGAAAGATAATAACTTTATTTGGTAGAATAAACACGATAAAAATGAATATAGTGCCCAGGCTTCTATACGTCCTATACACACTACCAATCCCAATACCCCAAATTTTTTTTTAAAAAATACGGAAAATATTCATTGCCTTCATATGGGAAAACGGGAGAGCAAGGCTAGCACATAAGACTCTATGTAGGAATAAGGGAGAAGGAGGGGTAGGCTTACCAGACATCTTAAAGTATTATAGAGCAATGACACTAGTGAGAATCTTGAACTGGTGTCACGATCAGGATAATAAAGCATGGGTGTTGCTGGAAAAGAATTTGGCAGGCAGAGATCTAGCAGGGGCACCATGGATACCAACTAAAGATAGGGGGCTATCGGTATGGACATCACCATTAACGAAGAACACGTTGTCGGTGTGGGACAGTATGAATAAAACAGGAAGATACGCCCCGAAAATATCACCCTTAGCCCCACTGGGTGGGTACCCATGGTTCCCTCCAGGCGAGGAAAAAGGAGCGTTAGGACCCTGGGAAATAGAAGGAAACACAATGAGTCTAAAATATGCCCCGGAAGGGGTAATCCTGTCACAGAGGGAATTAGAACTAAGGTTTGGAAGCACGAGCTGGACGGGCTGGAGGTATAATCAAATGAAACAGTTTTATAAGAAAATAGATAAACAAACTCGATCACAGGATTCCTTAACGGTGTTCGAGAAAATGTGTATAAGTATATTAAAGCCCAACCATTTGTTATCCCAGATGTATAAAATAGTACTCAGTGAGGAAAAAAATACAATACCACACTTTATAAGGGAATGGGAAAGAGAACTAGGGTATAAATTCACGACACTACAAATAAAAAAGGTAATTGAAGCCACCTACTCATCGTCAACAAGCTCAGCCACACAGGAAATGTCATATAAATTTTTAACCAGATGGCATAGAACCCCTGCCCGATTGGCACAAATATACCCAACCGCAGAGAGCTCCTGTTGGAGAGGATGCGGAGAGAAGGGAACTCACCTCCATATATGGTGGACCTGCCCTGAGATAAAGAAATATTGGTGTGAAATAGCCCCATGGATCAGGAAAATGGAAAAAGGAGGGAATGAGATGAAACCAGAAAACTACCTGTTCCATGGGGCTATGAACACCAAGGCAATATATAAAGAAAATATGATACAGCATTTACTGAACGCAGCCAAGAAACTAATACCAAGAAATTGGAAACAGATCAAGGTCCCAACACTGGAGGACTGGAAAAGAGAGGTGGATAAAATGCAAGAGGCAGAAAGATGGGTATATAAAACAAGAAATGAACAAGAGAAATATGACGCAATCTGGGAGGGATGGGAAGAACAGGCCAAGGTAATAGAAATTGAAATACAAGCTAGGAAAAACGAAGGGGACTGAAGTAAAAAGACGGGGAGGAGACCACAGCCTGGGCAACCTATTCGGGGAAGGTATAAGCTTGTGTTTTTTAAAAATTAGTAATGTACAAGGCAAAGCTGAATACAAACTTGATGGATGCTTGTTGTGGGGGGAGAGGGGCGCTATCGGCGGCCATGGACCATTGGGTTGTGGAGCATATTAAAACCTTTTAAAGGTTTTCCTCCTTTTTTTTTTTTTTTTTTTTTATCTCACAAATATAAGACAAATCACACATGATAAGGCAGACATAAGGAAGGGGTATAAGGAGAAAATAAAATAACACATAGATGGAGTGGTGTGCAGGGGAAGGAGGGGTGGGAGGAGGGGAGAAGTAATGGGGGGAGGCTGAGAAGGGAAACTTGAGATAGGAACACGGACGGTGGAAATCGGGACATGCACTTTTTTATAAAAAACACTTAGGGAGGAATGAGTCCCCTCCCCCTAATTAAATAAACACACAGGGATACACGTGTGCATGTATGTGCAGGCGTATGTGTATGTATGTGCATGTGTATATATATATATATATATATATATATATATATATATGTGTGTATGTATGTATATGTATGTGTGTATATATGTATGTATATATATATATATACTCATCAAGATATTTATCTTATTTTTATTTCTTATTTTATTTATTTATTTATTTATTTATTTTTTCACAACAAATTCAAGAAAACCACATTTGAGTAAGGAAGCACAAGGAGGGGAAGGTTGAGGGGGATGATGGGAGACTTAGAATCGTAGGGGAAGACTGCAGGACACACACACTTTCATAAGGAATAATTTTAGACACCTTTATTCGGCAGAGGGGATGACACTAAGGACACGTAGGAAAAAACCAACTCCCAACACTTAGGGGAGAGGTATTACAACACCTGAATTAAAGAACTTGAACTGTTTCAGTCTTTTTTTTTTTTTTTTTTTCCTCTCCTCTCTCTCTGCCAGCACATCCCTACGGGGACGGGGGCCGCCGGAAGGGCCAATCTCCAGACCACGGGGGTATTAAATGATGGGACAGACTAATGAAATGTAATCAGCAAAATGTAAATGGTATAAATAAAATTATTAATAAAGACTTAATTATAAAAAAAAAAAGATTATGGTTGATCCACTAGTTAAATGGTCAACTCTTACAGGCACTACACAATTTTTCTGTTGCCTAACCACATGCTAGATCTTTTTTTATTTCTCTTTTTCTATAGTCATTTTCCTCTGCTTCTGTAAGGGTTCTGGATGCAAAAGCAACAGTTTTCTCTACCTGGTTGGCATGGTATTTTTAAAGCAGTGCCAGGCAGTCTCTGACTAGAACATTCTTGCATTTCCATGTAGTAATGTTCTCAATAGCGCCACAACTGAGGAAACATTTTGAATACATTTAGAATATCACGAAGTAAGATCTAAGAAGGCATGTAAGGTCTAAAAAAATCAGATGAAGCAGGTTTCTTAAATCATAGCTTTCACATGCTCAGGATCAGACAATAGTCCTTTTTGTGCTATAATGTGACCCAGCTGAGTTTGTCTTAAAGGAGAAGTGTGGGATTAAAAAAAAAAAGCAATCATACTTACCTACAGTATCTGACTATAGCACCGATCCAAAGCTGCAGCTATCCCTCGCCAGCTGTAAGACCGAAAACCGAGCAATAACGCAGAGAGGCTGAGCCAGCTGCTGGCCAGGCATCTGGGTGGATCCCAGCTTTAAAGTCAAGATACTTTATTCCACTATTGGTTGAATCTGGGCCACAGGAGTGCAGGAAAAAGTGCACTCCTGTGACCCACATGAGAAGTATGGCCAGCAAAACATTGGCCAGGGGCGGACTGACACCTCTTGGGGCCCCCGGGCAATAGGAGATTATGGGGCCCCCAGGCAATCAGAGATTATGGGGCCACACAGTACACACACACACAGTATACAATCACACAGTATACACATACATGTACACACAGTATACACAGACATGTTTCTATTGGCTGAGAAGGTACTGGAGAGGTGGGGCAGCTATAAACTCTGGATTTTTAGATCAAAAGGATGTCGGTAAGGGACATTTCAGAAACAGATGTAAAAAAACACAGATTTTTACATACTGTCCCTGGTTTTACTGAGGCTGGCAACCCTGATAGGGCCCCCTAGTGGCCCGGGGCCCTCGGGAAGTGCGCAAGTGGCCGAATGGTCAGTCTGCCCCTGATGTTGGCTATACTTCTCCTTTAAGCAGCAATTAAAAAAGATCCAGTCTCAGTCCTGTAGGTTCAATACAATTTAAACCAATTTTAAGGTACTTGCGAGGATTCAGAGTTGAACCGTCTACAATTATATAACCCAGAAACCAGGGATGAACATTTGTACCTAAATTCTCCGTACATTTGATGACATGACAAATGTTGTTTGAAAATACTTCAAAATTCTGTTCGCTTTTTTCATTGGATTTTAGAATGAATAGACTTTCCTGAGCAAAAACAACTTTCACTGTTAGGAATTTGTTTAAGAAAAATTTCCCATCTTGCTCCTTTGAATTCTCTTGTCATGGAGGATGAAAACGAACATCGATTTGACCCCACAACAAATTACAAAATCGAACAAACAGTCTTAAAATGAAAAATTCTACTAATGATTGGCCAGCTCTAGAGTTAAATCATGTCCCAAGAACAATCTTTCTCTAATGCACAATAAGTTTGTTTTTTCTACGACTGGGTCTCATTATTTCATCTGTTAGAGCAGCAAACTCACAGGTAGCAGCCAACTCTCTCTAAGTTACTATAAATTGTACTGTAGAGTTACCATTATGCTGTCCATGTTGCTGGAATGTGCAGTATATTGTTCTGCAGCCACGTTTATACACTAAAAAGTTCTTTGAGGTGTGAAAAGTATCAAAATTGTCATTTGATGGTGGTAGAGTATAGAAATGACCCCGTCCTTCTGCTCCCAGGCAGTGAATAGGTAAAACAAAATTTCTGGCAAGTTCTCCCGAGAAGCAGCAAATTTGTAATTTTTAAACATATGAATCCAAGCAGTAGAAGGAATAGCAGGCTCAACAGGGTGTGGAAGAAAAGGTACAGGCTATAGGCATGGTATGTGTCAAGACAAATGTTGATTGTCCAAGAACATGATGGAAAGTGTGAAACCTCCATGTTGTAATTAATCCAATCCCATAATGCCATTAGGGCAGTGGCATGTGTTAATTGTTTGAATTACATGGCTAAAGATTTCAATTGACCTCAGCTTCCCATTGTAGAGTTGTTAATAAAGCATTATCTCTAGGTGACAGATAGTGTTAAAAACCTGTGCCCCTGGTTATGGATGGTTGCTACCGTTTGAAGCAAATACCTTTGCTCAAGCCTTATGGGAACTAATTGCCCTTAATGTCCAAAATATGCACCTCACTGTCCTTGAAAGAATCTCCTTTTGTGTAGGAAGACTTACCAGCACTGATCTTGCACTCCTATGTTAGGCCATCTGCTTGCTAAGAACTTGTTTTGTTTCCTTGTTACTCCTCATCATGTTCTTGGGCAACCAACACTTGCCCTGACATGTTCAATGCTGATAGGATTAAGGCTTAATGTACACGGGACGTTTTAAAACCTGAACGATTTAACGCGACAGATAGTAAACATTTAAAAACGTTAGTTTTGCCGCATTTACATGCTGCGTTTAGCCGCATTTACTTTCAAGAGCGCTTTTTTTTTCAAATAGTCAAAAATGTATCTCCATTAAAATGTCTGTAAACGAAACATGGCTAAACGCATGTTACTGCGTTTACAAGCTGTTACAGGCATTTGGCGATTCTAATGCCTCTGAACACCCGTCCTGAACGCATTTTTTTGCTTTCCAAAAAATGCTTCTAAACTCAACTGCCTATAAACGACTATTAACAACCCTGTGTACATGTACTGGTAAGATAACATAGAGGAGAGTTCAGGGGCAGCTGAAAAAAATGCCCAACTGCTCCAAAACATCCGTTTACCATTAGCAGTGTATATGAAGCCTAAGTGGCTGTAAACCCTCACATATACCCAATGAAGCAACTGGCCTCAAGTGATACAGAGATAAAAAAAAAACTCCTACATAAGTTGTGTCTATCTGGAGTCTATCTAGAGTCTTCTCTTCTCTACATCTGTTCAAAGTGCTGAATTTATAAAGCTTTTCTGAGAGTTTAGAAAAATGGGGGCGGAGAGCTGAAATCACAGACTGCAGAGCTCAGTGAGGAGAGCTCTTAGGCTGGTTTCACACTGGGGCGGTGCGGGGCGGCGACGGTAAAGCAGCGCTATATTTAGCGCTGCTTTACCATCGTTTTACCCGCGGTATGCGGCCGCTAGCGGGGTGGTTTTAACCCCCGCTAGCGGCCGCAAAAGGGTTAAAAACCTCCGCAAAGCGCCGCTGCAGCGGCGGTTTGCGGGCGGTATCCCAGCGGTTTCCCATTGATTTCAATGGGAAGGAGCGGTATAGGAGCGGTAAATACACCGCTCCTTCACCGCTCCAAAGATGCAGCTAGCAGGACTTTTGTTGCGGTCCTGCTAGCGCACCGCTCCAGTGTGAAAGCCCGCCGGCTTTCACACTGGAGTGAATGGGGCCGGTTTTTTCAGGCGGTGTACAGGCGCTATTTTTGAGCGCTGTACCGCCTGAAAACCGCCCCAGTGTGAAAGGGGCCTTAGAGCTCATTAGAAGAATGAGAGACCCACCTCTGGAGGTCCCTCCCCTGTCACCAATTTTCTCTTGGTATCAGGAAAACTTGTCAGAAGTGATTCATGCTGATAGCACAGGTACGATGCAGCAGACAGAAATTACACCTAATGCTCCTAATTGCGGCAAGTATACACGATAGAGAGATATGCGTTTTTCATATTTCATGCCTGAGATTTACAATCACTTTAACCACTTCAGCACCGGAAGGATTTACCCCCTTTCTGACCAGAGCACTTTTTGCGAATCGGCACTGCGTCGTTTTAACTGACAATTACGCGGTTGTGCGTATATTGATTGGTTTGCGCAAAAGTTATAGCATCTACAAAATAGGGGATAGATTTATGGCATTTTTATTATAATTTTTTTTTTATTAGTAATGGTGGCGATCTGCGATTTTTATCATGACTGCCACATTATGGCGGACGCATCGGACACTTTTGACACCATTGTCATTTATACAGTGATCAGTGCTATAAAAATTTACTGATTACTGTGTAAATGACATTGGCAGGAAGTGGTTAACCACTAGGGTGCGATCAAGGGGTTAATTGTGTCCTAGGGAGGTGTTCTAAGTGTGGGGGGATGGGCTACCACTGACATGACAGCGATCACTGCTCACGATGACAGGAAGCAGTAGATCCCTGTCATGTCACTAGGCAGAATGGGGAAATGCCTTGTTTACAAATGCATCTCCCCGATCTTCCGCTCCGTGACACAATCGAGGGCCCCGGCGGACATCGAGTCCACGGGACACGCGGGCACGTTCACGGAGTACGCGGTGCACGCGACTACAATGTCGTGATTTAAAGGGGATGTACCTGTATGCCCATTTGCCATTGTGCCGACGTACATCGTCGTGTGCTGGTCAGCTAGTGGTTAAGGCAGCCTGAGTTACCTGTTTGGCTATAAAAGCTGGGTTATATTGATGACACTCATTGGAAGCAGCTTGGATGAGTCGCAAAATGTCTTAAAGATCAAGTAAACCCTGATGGGTTTTACTTCCTCTGTCGTTCCCTGCAAAGTAAAAGCATAATGGGTTAGTATGCATCGCATACTAGCCCATTATGTGGCACTTACCTGCAATCGAAGCCCACGCTGTCCCTGCTGGTGGAAGCATTCATCTTCTGCCCTCTTCCTTCTGGGGCCGCGGACTCCGGCTGTGTGCTCTGTGACTGGCTGGAGCTGCGTGACCTCACTACCGCGCATGCGCATGGCGCGGTCAGTCACGGCATATACGAGTGAAGAAACGGCACGGAGGTCAGTTTCTTCACAGCACATGCGCCGATGACATCATCAGCGCACTACATGGTAAATATCTCCTAAACAGGGAACGTTTAGGAGATATTTCCACTACCTATAGGTAAGCCTTATTCTAGGTAAAAGTGACGCAGGAGGGTTTACAACCACTTTAAACATTATAGAAGTCTAGTTAAATGTGACTTAACCCCCGTACACACCGATTTTTTCCGACGGATTTTGTCCGAAACTAGTGTTGCATACACACGGTCTGACAAAGTTGTCGGAAAATCCGATCGTTCCGAACGAGGTGACGTTTGTTGCGTACTTCGGAACTACGTAGAGGCTAGTAGCCAATAGCTTTGGTCTCGTAATTTGATCTGAGCATGCGTGGCACTTTGTCCGTCGGAATTCTCTACACACGATCGGAAAAAGTCAGATCGGATTTTGTTGTCGGAAAATTTGAGATCCTGCTCTCAAATTTTTTTCTGTCGGAAATTCGTATGGAAAAAGCCCGCTAGAGCCCACACACGATCGGATTTTCCGACAACATAATCCGAACAGACTTTTTCCATCGGAATATCCGACCGTGTGTAAAGGGCATAACAACTGCTAGTTATAACATAATCTGGATAAATGAGAACCCTTACAAAAGATGTTACTGTAATTCACTCACTTACAATCTGATACCAACATTTGCCTGCCTATGCCTACCCTTACCCTTTCCAATTGAGTAACTTTCTCATTTTAGATTTACTGGTCCTTTAAAGCTTTATTCAGTAAATATTGTGACACTTTAAGTGTGAACCCTTTGGCAGTTTTCACAGCAGTTGCAAATCTGAACAAGGATGACTGAAAACCATTAAATTAGTAAATAGCCCCATCTGTCTCAAAATACTCAGGGGTTTAATCTGGCATAAAATGTGGATGTCACATGTTAAGTGGTTATAACTATTACGGTCTGTTGTTCCCTTGAAAAAGGATCACTAAATAGTTGTTAAAAATAATGATCATAAATCCCAAAGAGCTTAATGAGTAAAAAAATGAGTAAAAAAAAAGCAACACAATTACTTCACATGCTGTTATAGTGCCTTGCAAAAGTATTCACCCCCCTTGGCATTTTTCGAGTTTTGTTGCCTCACAACCTGGAATTAACATGGATTGTTTGAGGATTTGCATCATTTATTTACAGAACATGCCCACAACTTTTAAGATGTTTTTTTTTTTTTTTTTTTTTTGTGAAGCAAACAACAAATAGGACAAAATAACAGAAAAAGTCAATGTGCATAACTATTCACCCCCCTAAAGTCAATACTTTGTGGAGCCACCTTTTGCGACCATCACAGCTCCAAGTCGCTTTGGATAAGTCTCTATGAGCTTGCCACATCTTACCACTGGGATTTTTGCCCATTCCTCCTTGCATAACTGCTCCAGCTCCTTCAAGTCGGATGCTTTGCGCTTGTGAACAGCAATCTTTAAGTCTGACCAAAGATTTTCTATTGGATTGAGGTCTGGGCTTTGACTAGGCCATTCCAACACATTTACATGTTTATCCTTAAACCACTCAAGTGTTGCTTTAGCAGTGTGTTTGGGGTCATTGTCCTGCTGGAAGGTGAACCTCCATCCTAGCCCCAAATCACACACACAGTGGTACAGGTTTTGTTCAAGAATATCCCTGTGTCTGACCAGTTTCCCCAGTCCCGACTGCTGAAAAACATCCCCACAGTATGATGCTGCCACCACCATGTTTCACTGTGTGGATGGTGTTCTTTGGGTCATGTGATGTGTTGGGTTTGCGCCAGACATAGCGTTTTCTTTGATGGCCAAAAAGTTCAATTTTAGTCTCATCAGACCACAGCACCTTCCTCCATACATTTTGGGAGTCTCCCATGTGCCTTTTTGCAAACTCAAATCGTGCCATTTTGTTTTTTGCTGAAAGTAATGGCTTTCTTCTGGCCACTCTGCCATAAAGCCCAACTCTATGGAGCGTACGGCTTATTGTCGCCCTATGTACAGATACTCCAGTCTCTGCTGTGGGACTCTGCAGCTCCTCCAGGGTTACCTTAGGTCTCTGTGCTGCCTCTCTGATTAATGCCCTGATTAATGCCCTCCTTACCCGGTCTGTGAGTTTTGGTGTGCGGCCATCTCTTGGCAGGTTTGCTGTTATGCCATATTCTTTCCATTTGGTTATGATAGATTTGATGGTGCTCCTAGGGATCATCAAACATTTGTATTTTTTTTATAACCTAACCCTGACTTGTACTTCTCAACAACATTGTCCCTTACTTGTTTGGAGAGTTCCTTGGTCTTCATGGCAGTGTTTGGTTAGTGGTGCCTCTTGCTTAGGTGTTGCAGCCTCTGGGGCCTTTCAAAAAGGTGTGTATATGTAATGACAGATCATGTGACACTTAGATTGCACACAGGTGGACATCATTTCACTAATTATGTGACTTCTGAAGGTAATTGGTTGCACCAGAGCTTTTTATGGGCTTCATAACAAAGGGGATGAATACATACGCACATGCCAATTATCAGTTTTTTTATTTCTGAAAAAGTTTTATGTATATATTTTTCTAATTTTACTTCATCAACTTAGACTATTGTGTTCTGATCCATCACATATAATTCAGATAAAAAAAAAAAAACATTGAACTAAAGGCTGTAATGTAACAAAATAGGTAAAAAGCCAAGGGGGGTGAATACTTTTGCAAGGCACTGTATATCACTGAAAAAATCCACAATGATCTGTAAATAGGTAGGTCTAACCAAAAAGTCTAGATGCATGATTCATAATTTTAAAGACTGGCAGTGCTGTATTTATTACAATAAACAATATACCTAACAGTATATAATCCTAATGATAAAAGAAAAGTAATAATATATTTTCTCAAATGCTGCAAGATAGAAAAATGGATGAAAATAACTGAAGTTATAGTCTGTTTTCACTGTCCGCAAACAGGCTGGGGGAGGGACAAGGCCTGTGATTGTTACTTAACTGCAGAGAAAATCTCCACCGCCATCTTCGGTAAGGGAATCAGAAAGTGAAGCCTTGCAGCTTCACTTCCTGGTTCCCTACTGCGAATGCGCGAGTCGTGCAATCCGAATGGTCCCTGCTGTCTCTGGGACCCGTGTGTCCCCCAGCAGACAGTGCAGGGGGGAGGGTTCAGCAAAGCGGAAGTTCCATTTTTGTGTGGAACTCCGCTTTAAGGTGCCGCTAGGTAGCATAAGGTCCACATCCCAGCTCAGTGTACCCTTGTATCTATCAATACAACCTTCAGGGCTGATTTACAGACCTGAACTGTGTTCCTGTGTGATTCCTGCGCGATTTGGTGCTGTGCGATTTTGAAATGCACTACTTTTTAAAAACAGACCACCGGTCTGTGATGTGTATCCTGTACCCACTTCCGGGAATCAGGGCCATGGCCCGTGACATCACTGCAGGGTCCCTCCTCCTCCCTCCTCCTCTCCCTTTAGCCCGGAGCTCCGTGAGTAGGATATCCGCAATCGTCTCATGGAGCCGAAGAACAGGGAAATGCTAATGTAAACAAGCATCTCCCCGTTCTGCCTAGTGACACTGTCACTAATGATCTGTGATCGGGAGCTATGATCAACACCATTCGTAGCCCATCCCCCTAACAGTTAGAAACACTCCCCAGGACACACTTAACCCCTCCCTAGCCCCTAGTGGTTAACCCCTTCACTGCCAGTGTCATTTTTACAGTAATCAATGCAATTTTATAGCACTGTTCCAAAAATGTGTCAAAATTGTCCGATGTGTCCGCCATAATGTCGCAGTCACAATAAAAATCGCAGATCGCCGCCATCACTAGTAAAAAAAAAAAATTATTAATAAAAATGCCGTAAAACTAACCCATATTTTGTAGACGCTATAACTTTTGCGCAAACTAATCAATAAATGCTTATTGCAATTTTTTTTACCAAAAATATGTAGAAAAATACATATAGGCCTAAACTGAGGAAAATAAATGTTTTTTTATATATTTTTCTGGGATATTTATTATAGCAAAAAGTAAGAAATAATGTTTTTTTCAAAATTGTCGCTCTATTTTTGTTTATAGCCCAAAAAATTAAAAACGGCAGAGGTGATCAAATACCACCAAAAGAAAGCTCTATTTGTGGGGAAAAAAGGACATCAATTTTGTTTGGAGCCACGTCGCACGGCCGCGCAATTGTCAGTTAAATCGACGCAGTGCTGAATCGCAAAAAGTCCTCTGGTCTTTGGCCAGCAAAATGGTCCAGGGCTTAAGTGGTTAAAATGATTATAAAGCTTCTGCTGCCTCAGCAAAGATGGTGAGAGCAGGAATTAAGGTGAGAGAAGAGCTGAAGACGAGCATAGGGCTGGATCGATTGAAGGCTCAGGTAAGTAAATTGGTGGGGGGGGGGGGGGTAATACTGATGCCTAAACATGTTTTAGGCCCCTTTCACACTTCTGCGACTTCAAAGTCGCGCAATTTTACTGTGATTTTTTACATGATTTTGCCGCGATTTCAAGGAATGCCTGTGTAAGTGGCATCAAAATCGGACCAAATTAGTGCAGGGACTACTTTGAAGTCAGAACGACTTGAAGTCGTACTAATATGAATGGCTGTCATTGGATATCATGGGGAACGACTTGTCATGCTACTTTGCAGTCCCAAATCGTGGGACAAGTCGTAAGTGTGAAAGGGGCCTTAACTTAAGTGTTTGATACCCCAACACTTCATATTCCTGATATGTGCCTGCTGTACTATGTACTTGTATGAGAAAGTATCCAGTTCTCTTTGTATTGCTTCCTTTATGGGAAATCCCTGGTGTTCCTGCCAGTCACTCTGCTTTCCTAGTAAAAACTGACCACACTAGGCAGAAGAACACAGCGTGGTCAGTTCTCTAGCTGTGCTGGGAGCTCAGTATGCTCTCCTCCAATGATTAGACTTGTCCTGACTTGCCCCAGCTCAGCTGAGAACAGAGGGAATGTGATCACTTATGAAAAAGGGGGAAAAAAGTATCTATAGTGTTTTTATTATATCTATACACAAATGTATTGCATTTTATTTCTATTTTAACCGCTTCCCGACTGCCTCATGTAGATATACGTCTACAGAATGGCACGGCTAGGCCAAAGGACTTATATATAAGTCCTTTTTAATTGCCTAGCCGTGGGGTCGCGCGCGCGCTGCCGCAGGCACGCTCGCGACCCGGTCGGGAGCTCCGTGACCACGGGTGCGGGACCAGCGGACCCGATCGCCGCTGGTGTCCCGTGATCGGGTCACAGAGCTGAAGAACGGGGAGGGGTCCCCGCGCTTCCTACTCTGCCTGTCATTGATCGGCTGTTCCCTGTCATCGGGAAAGCCGATCAATGACGTCAGGCGTACAGCCACGCCCCCTACTGTAAAAAAAAAAACACAATACGTCACACTAACTCCTCCCCCTAGTGGTTAACTCCTTCACTGCCACTGTCATTTACAAAGGAATCAGTGCTATTTAAATAGCACTGATTTCTGTATAAATGACAATGGTCCCAAAAATGTGTCAAAAATGTCCGATGTGTCCGCCATAATGTCGCAGTCACAATAAAAATTGCTGATCGCCGCCATTACTAGTAAAAAAAAAAAATATTAATGAAAATGCTATAAAACTATCCCCTATTTTGTAAACGCTATAACTTTTGCGCAAACCAATCAATAATCGCTAATTGCGATTTTTTTAACCAAAAATATGTAGAAGAATACGTATCGGCCTAAACTGAGGAAAAAAAAATTTTTTTATATATTTTTTGGGGATATTTATTATAGCAAAAAGTAAAAAATATTGAATTTTTTTCAAAATTGTCGCTCTATTTTTGTTTATAGCGCAAAAAATAAAAACCACAGGGGCGATCAAATACCACCAAAAGAAAGCTCTATTTGTGAGAAAAAAAGGATGCCAATTTTGTTTGGGAGCCACTTCGCACGACCGCGCAATTGTCAGTTAAAGCGACGCAGTGCCGAATCGCAAAAAGGGGCCTGGTCCTTTGGCTGCCAATTGGTCCGGGGCTGAAGTGGTTAAACTGAATGGGTTGTTTTACAGGGTGATCGTTTACAATCACTTCAATGCAAGGAACACATTAAGGTAAAAAATGTTTAGGCTTTGGAACCACTTTAAATATTTTATATTAAATGACTTTATAAAACGAATTAAAATCATTGCTGAAAATACCAATTTCAATATGTATAGATCGGTTTCTAAAAATGATAGTAATATTAATAAAACCTTATTTTTATTTACACATTAAATTATTCAGATTATCAGTGGTAAGTTTCCTGGGTTATTATTGAGAGTACATTCAAAACATTTTAGGGAACAAGCAGGTCTCACAGTTGTATCCTGCAGTTGAAATAACTGGCTACCCTGCAGTTCAGTCTTCCCTGACTAGTGAGTTCACGTCTTCTTCCCTCTCCTGACATAAGCTCTGCCATGCATATCATAGCCGCTTCTAACTGCTGTCATATCATGTAGGTAGCATCAGCCTCAGGGAGGCTCTGAGCAGGACAGAGTTCACCCCAGCTGTCTCCTACTGGCTATCTCTGTTAAAGTGATATGTGAAGGCGCCAGCGTCCGCGGATCATTAGTTGAGGATGTGAAATTTTGTCACGCCGTTTTCATCACAAATTTTGAGATCTTGTGGATTTTAAAGAAATAATATATTGGTATGATCCCCATAAGAATATTTCAATAACAGAATAAAGGTATTATTGGAATATCTTTAGTTTAGACATATCTTCATTTTAAAGCGTATGTAAAACCCTGAGGCCCCTTTCACACTTGTGCGACTTTTCCTGCAACTTTGGACATTAGAGTCGCATGACAAGTCGTACCCCATGATTCCTAATGATAACTATTCATATCTGTGCCATTTCAAGTAGCACATGTACTACTTTGGTCTGACTTTGATGCAAGGTGAGGTCCATAGACCTCAGGTTTACACAGGTATTCCCTGAAATCACGGCCACAAAAACAGGGGAAAAATCTTGGAAAAATCGCGTAACTTTCAAGTTGCGGCAGTGTGAAAGGGGCCTAACAATAACTTTGTTTTGCTCCCTTATAGCCTGTTAAATATACCATTGGATGACTTTTGTTATACATTTTTAACCACTTTAACCACTTATAGCAATATGACGTCGGCAAAGTAGCTGTGAAATCCCCGGGGGGGCGCGCATTGCAGCGATCGTCAGTCTGACACACCGCAACGCCAATCTAGGTAAAGAGTCTCTGACATTGATACAACACCTGTAATACCTGGCTGATCCTGCCTGGCTATGTCCTCCCCTTTGTAAACTGACCACGGTGTATTATGGCTCCTGAGCCCTGACACCGTGGTCAGTTTTACGTGCCTCCGTCATCTGCAGCCCTGCTGTCTCCTCTGTGCTCTCTCTCCCCCTCCCTCCCTGCCTGTCAGCTCATGTCCACCCCATTTGAGAGCATGGATGTCGTATATTGAGTGAAGTGACTCGTATTGATATCAGGTGGAAGTATGCGAATAGGAATGAGTCAGTAGGAGTCGTCATGCTAGGGAACATTCATATTTGAGTGTAGGTTACCAGCCTAAAAAGACAAGGACTGGTATGTCAAAGAGGAGATATCTAACTGTGAGGGAATCTATTGTGTCAAAGGGAAGAGGAGTGAACGATATAGAAGGGAAGGGAGTTAAAAAGCAAAGAAATAGGCAGGGGGGGGGGGGGGGGGGCATTGTCTGTCGACCAATACCACACCCGATCATAGTACATTATATGAATCTTTGGTATTCAGTAGTCGTGAGAAAGTGGTGCCAGCAGGCCCAGGTGTTGGTGAATTTGGTCGGTGTGTCTCGTGCTTGGTGGATCAGATTTTCTAGTTCCGCCGTTTTGCCTATTCTGCGAAACCAGTCAGCAATTGTAGGGGGTTCTGGGGAACGCCATTTCGCTGGGATACACATTTTTGCTGCATTTACCATGTGCATGGAGAGGGAACGAAAGTAAGCCTTTCTAGAGATCGAGGGAAGGTTGAGCAGGAATTGAGTCGGCGTGAAAGCTAACTCATAGGTGGTTACGTGTCTGATCAACCTGTGAACCTCCAACCAAAATGGTTGTAGTTGTGTTCTAATCCTGTGTGCCTCTGTGTGAGTGATTTATGAAAAAAAAAACACCTGCTATACCTAATTTCACAGTTCTTCTGAGCTATCAACATGATCGGCCAGCTCTCTCTCTCTCTCTCCTCCTCCACTCCCAAGTGATGTCATGGGGTACGACTTGTCATGCGACTCTGATGTCCAAAGTTGCAGGAAAAGTCGCAGAAGTGTGAAAGGGGCCTCAGGGTTTTACATGAGCTTTAAAATGAAGATATGTCTAAAGTAAAGATATTCCAGTAATACCTTTATTCTGTTATTGAAATATTCTTATGGGGATCATACCAAAAAAAATTATTATTAATAAAAATGCCATAAAACTATCCCCTATTTTGTAAACGCTATAACTTTTGCGCAAACCAATCAATAAATGCTTATTGCAATTTTTTTTTACTAAAAATATATAGAAGAATACGTATCGGCCTAAACTGAGGAAAAATTATTATTTTTTTATATATTTTTGGGGGATATTTATTATAGCAAAATGTAAAAAATAATGTGTTTTTTTTCAAAATTGTCGCTCTTTTCTTGTTTATAGCACAAAAAATAAAAACCGCAGGGATGATCAAATACCACCAAAAGAAAGCTCTATTTGTGGAAAAAAAAAGGAGGTCAATTTTGTTTGGGAGCCACATCGCACGAGCGCGCAATTGTCAGTTAAAATGACGCAGTGCCGAATCGCAAAAAGTGCTCTGGTCAGGAAGGGGGTAAATTCTTCCAGGGCTGAAGTGGTTAATGATTGCAAAGCCAGTGCAATATATTTTCATGCATTCCTAAGTTCAACTTTGTCAAATCCATTTGTGTGCCTTGTTCTCTTAAAGCAAAAGATACCTTTTTTGTTATTCTTTTAGGCTTATAGAGGGGGTCCCCGGGTTACGAACCCGTTAGGGACTTTCCTCCGTTTCGTAATTCGGACACTTCCGATGTTCCGTCGAATGCCGTTCTGTGCATGCACTGCAAATTACGGACATTATCGTAATTTTCTGAGGCTCCGCCTGGCCACGCATGCGCAGAACGGCAGATGGTCCACGCAGAACGGCAGAGGGTCCCTGCAGCGCCCTGTTCGCAAGTAGGGGTGGTTTGTAAGTCGGGCGTTCATAAGTCGGGGACCCCCTGTAGTAAGGGATTGCTCTGTTTTTATTGCCATCTGTGGCCATCCATCACTTCTGGCCTTTTTTACAAATACAAGTAAGGAAAAAATCTCCCCATTTCTTCTAAGGACTAAAGTACAGTAAAACCTTGGATTACGAGCATAATTCGTTCCAGAAACATGCTTGTAATCCAAAGCACTTGTATATCAAAGTGAATTTCCCCATAAGAAATAATGGAAATTCAAATCATTTGTTCCAGAACCATTTATTCATAGGTTTTTAGTTTATAGTCCATATAAAAAGATTATAGCAATGAGACCAGGTTGTGTAACCATAAAATGTCCATCCACAAATGGAAGCCTCCACAAGGGGATTAAAAGAAAAATCCATCAGGAGCTACAGAGTATAAAAGAGAAGAGAGGCGCCTCTAAGTGTAGAAATATTACATTTAATAAAGGTACATTTAGCATTAAAAGAGGCACATCTAAGTATGCAGGCATCCGGGTAAAGCTGTCCACATAGACCATCCTCCGCACCGCCGGCTCTGACCGCCGTCAGTCTGCATTCGTGACCAGTAAGACTACCCCGCAGTAGGGCGATCTGAAAGCGAGGCTTGAACTGCTGGTGGAGTGCAGAGTGGAAGGGATGACATTGATGGCGGTGAGGAGGATGGTCTATGTGGACAGCTTTAACCCGGATGCCTGCATACTTAGATGTGCCTCTTTTAATCATCAACCATGTGAGTTGCTAAATGTTGTACCTTCATTAAATGTAACCATATTGCTACACTTAGAGGCGCCTCTCTTCTCTTTTATACTCGGTTGTGACATGACGCTACTCATATATCAAGACATCTCTTGTATATCAAGTCAAAACACAGTGGAACCTCAGATTGCGAGTAACGCGGTTAATGAACGTTTCGCAATAGAAGCACTGTATTTTTAAAAATCGTAACTCGGTTTGCGAGTCCTGTCTTGCAAAACGAGCATGATTCAGGTCAAAGCGTGTGCAGTACCACTTTTGGCCTGAGATGAGGGGGGGGGCGCGGGAGACAAGCGGCACCAATCGGCACTGTTCGCAAATGCACGAAAAGGCCAGAGGACAGCTCGGCTGACCTTGGCAAACCTTGGGAACTGAGGCTTTTCCGGGGTTTGCCGAGGTCAGCCGAGGTGTCCTCTGGCCTTTTCTGGCCATTTCCGAGGCTCTCCAGCGCCCTCCCCCCCACCTCTGGCCGCATGCGGTATTGCATGCCATTAAAGTCAATGCGAAACAAATTATTTTCATTTCTATTGATTTCAATGGGGAAACTCGCTTTGATATTCGAGTACTTTGGATTAAGAGCATTCTCCTGGAACGGATTATGCTTGTAATCCGCGGTTCTACTGTATTAAAATTTTTTGCTTGTCTCGCTGTCAAACCAAGGTTTGACTGTATAGTCAAACCTTTTTTTTTTTTTCAATTTGGAGAGAATAGGGAATGAGTTAAAACTCTGTTCTATTTTTCTGTGTGTGGCTCATTGGTGGTTTTCCCTTCACTTGTCACTTCACTTGACAAGAGGAAGTGAGAACAAATTTCCTTCTTAGACAGTAATGCCGCGTACACACGATCGGAATTCTCGCCGGAATTCGTTTTTTTCCGACGGAATTCCGCTGGAATTCCGCTCAAGCTGTGTTGCCTACACACGATCACACCAAATTCCGACGGTCAATAACACCGCGGCATAAAACACGTTCGACAGCACTATAAAAGGGAAGTTTAATGCTTCCGAGCATGCGTGGAATTGTTTCCGAGAATGCGTCAGAATTTTGCGTGTCGGAATTGCATACACACGATCGGAAAATCCGATAGAAAGGTTTTCCGTCGGAAAAATTGAGAACAGGTTCTCAATTCAAAGTCCGTCGGAAATTCCGACAGAAAAAGACCGTTGGGCATACACAGGTCGGAAAATCCGATTAAAAGCTCTCATCAGACTGTTTCCATTGGAAATTCCGACCGTGTGTACGCCGCATTAGACAGTTGTTACCAGTAGAGGTGCCCCCCACTGTAAGATTTCCCCTCACTCTCTGTTCCGCCAACAAAAATTAAATTACATTTTTTTTTGTGTTATTACCAGAGAGATACGGTTAACAACAAAATGCTAATCAATCTTCTTATTGTTCCCTACTCTTTTCAACATGAATAAAAATGCTTTAGCTTTAGATACACTTTAACCCTCACTTGCTGCTCTGTTTATTGGGCGCACCTGAGATAGGAATTGAGATAAAATGAACAGACATCAATAAAAACACTTTTTAGCAGAGAAGGACTAGAGACCTAACCCATTCCTACCCTATCACAAAGCAAAAAGGTTTTGGGTATATGTATACATTAGATTTTTCCATTGACATACTGTATATGAAAAACTGCTTCAATAGGTAACCTAGATTTACCTCTGCATGGTCCCAGATGATGGGTTATGGAGGGTTGGACGAACTCATCCCACTCCACCCACAACATCTCTCTTGTTTCTAAGTGGAAACTTCTGCAAATGCGTAACGCTTCACACTTTCAGAGAATTCATATAATAGATGGGAAACTGTTTGTATTCATTCTAGCCCATTAGGAATTATTGCCATAGATGTTATTCTCGCATTCAGTAGGGGAAAAAAAAAAAAGCGTTAAGTTAATTTTGGAGAAGTACAGTACGTAATGAGTTTCTGCAGAACATCCCCAGCCAATGTTAATTAAACTTTCTAGTGGTAGAATTTGCCTTAGAGTACCATTGCATTTAAACAATTAACAGTCTGTAAACTGCCAAGTAAGCCTTTTTTTTTCCGGCAGATTCTAGTTTTTAGGCTTATAGCGGCCTTTTTAAAAACATTAACAATACATTTAATGATGTTGTGATATGTGTTTAGTAAATCACGCTCATCACGGGAGATCATTTGAAGATGAAGATAGATAATATGTTTTTAAAGACCGTCATTATGCAGAGATTGTTCTCTGAAGCTGAAGAACAAGCCCAAGCCCTCAATTACTATAAACAAAATCAATTTGGTTATATGCTAACAGTTATGTTAAATCTATTCTGCAATATACAAATGAAAAGAGATTGTATCTTATTAGTAAGGTTAAAGCGGACGTAAAGCGCGACAATTTTTTATTTATTTTTTTAAACCCTGCAAAGTCATAATATGCTAATATGCATTGCATACTAGCACATTATAACATACTTACCTTAGATCAAAGCCCTGCACCCCTGCGTTGTTAGCTCTGACAGAAGCTACCATCTTCACCCGGTCTTCCTTCCGGGTTGAAGTCCTCCGGCCGTCTGATTGGGAGCGCCGCAATGATGTCACTGCCGGGCATGTTCACGGGGTCACGGACCGCGGCACGGAGCTCTGAAGGGACAGTGTGGGTATACCGTCCCTTCAGAGGGCATGCACCGGTGACATCACCAGCTGCATTAAGTGTGAATATCTTCTAAACTGTGAAGGTTTAGGAGATATTCATAGTACCTACAGGTAAGCCTTATTATAGGCTCACCTGTAGGTATAAGCCTTATAGAATGGGTTTACATCCACTTTAAAAGTACAACATTGTTAACCAGTATTGCCAAAATGGGAATGATCAGGTGGTGGTCAGAAAAGGGGCAAAACCTCAATATCCTGGTGAGACCCCTTAAAGCGGTAGTAAAGTTAACAAAAAAAAAAGAGTTGAGAAAAAATCCTTTGATCTGCATAATTTAATGTATGGCCTACAGAAGAAATTTCCACAGATAAACAGGTACAACTTATGTAGGAGGATTGGTTTAATCTATGTGTATCATCTGAGGTATGTAACTTCCCTGGGTATATGTGACGGTTTTCAAATACTTTAAGAGATTTATACAAAATTACTAATAATAATATATACAAATACAACCAAGTAAAGTGTCAGCCTGCCCTAATTTGTACTTATAGGTGAGCCCAAAGGAAAAAATTCTGTTGGTTGGATACATTTCTTTAACCAAAGGAACATTACTCAATTGAGATAAAAGCAGCACTGAAAGTGCTTGCTGTGCTCACAGATATAAGCCCTCATGTAAATCAGACATGCATACTTATTTGCATAACATTGAAACAGCAGACCTGGCCAATACACTTTAATGCCTACTTTACGTTCAAAGTGCTGACATGCCTTGATGGTAATGACCCCCAATACAGTGATCACAGACTGAAATGTGCATACAGCATCATAAGACAGCACTGGGGACACCGACAGGGGACAGCCTGACACTGACTGCAACTTGGATTGGAACCTATAAACTCGAAACATTGGATATATTCATGTGGTTGCATTTTCTCATCAGTAATCTCCTCTAAACCAAGCCACATTATTTAAATTAACATTTGGAAGAGAACATGTAATCCTCAGAGCCACTAGAAAATGACTGCCATGATATATTGTCTTTAATTACACAAGACTTTGGGAAAATGGCCATCATCAATGACTAATACACACTATTTAAGGACACTTCCCATACCCCCTATCAGTCCCTGAAGAAGTCACGTGGGCGTGACGTAACACGTAGGGCGCGAACGGAGGTATGTAAAGGATATGAGTTCGGCACCCGTGGATTTTCGCTTGTTTTCTACTTTTAAATGTGAGTTTTAGCTGTTTGTTTTATAATAAACTTGTTTGAAATTTAATACACTATGAGAGTTGGGACGGGAGTCACTTTTGGGCACAGGGTGACCAAGAAAAGAATGAACCCTGAGAATATGATTGGATTACTTCAAATGGGACAGTAATATTTATTAACCATATCTCTCAAGAAATATTAAGATTTTATCTCCTGTACACTGTGAGGTCTATGGCCAGGAAGAACAACTCCTAATATGGGCATTCCAGGAAGTTCAATGTAAGAGACCAACCGTCTATTGCTTAACAATTTTGCTTTTGTCTGGATAAGTAAATCAAGGCAGTTTTCCCTTCACCTATTATTAAGTGTGCTAATGAACTCACCTGTTGTCTGCTAGGTGGTAGGTGGAGGTATTGACACTCAGAATAATGTGTATTGGGGGCTCGTTATGTAACTATTGTGTGATGTTGTGGGTGGATCCATGTCGTTGTTCGTGTGGCACCTGCAGTATTCTCAAGTGTATAAAAAGAGCCTGCATTCGTTTCAATAAAAAGTCTGATTCCTGTTTGACCCTCCATAGAGAGACGCATCTCAAACTTGGGGGGAAGAATTATTCGTATGGGTTTCTTGTTCGGCTGATTGGAGGGTTCGGTAGCTGCCTTTGTGTTCGGAAATGGAATGTCCTAAACGGCTTTAACCTCTTTCATACTCGGGGTGTCGTTACAAGAGTATACTCCTTTTTTACATGCATACCTGGAGGATATAGGAATGGACCCCGTAGGAACACTGCAAAATCTACACTGCCATTCAAAGAGCAGAGTGTTGGGAAAACATACAGAGGACCCCCAGAGGCGACCCAACCACATTAAATCACTTCTGAGAGATACCAATACATGCTGTATATCAAGCATATCTCAGGTGAGAGGCTAAAGGGCACAGAGGTGACACGGGAAGAAAGGGAAGAAGTCACCCATTATTATGGACATTGACAAGCAACGGTGAAGAGATACATCACGCATTTTCATTATAGACTATAATAAGGACGCATACTATTGTAGGAATTTAATTTTTATTTCACGGATATCGATATTGTTTTCTAGCTTGTGTGTTTATGTCCATCCTTGAGACACACAGTAATATTGTTTGCACCATTGCACAGGAATTATTGTCACTTTTTGCATATTTAAAGATGATTTTATTGTTTGGTTGACAGCGCAACACTACTCATCTTATACATTTCTCACCAATTAGCCACGGATAAGTATAAAGTGTGTGCAGCTGTCTCATATAATTTGCACAACCCATATATAGAGGTAGTGGGAGAGAAACACAATACATATTTATATAGCACTGCCATGCCTATCAACAGACGTAATCTGCAGAGAAATGCATCTGCAGCTGCTGTGTACTGCATGTGCATTAAACTGTGCTCATTATACAGGATACGATTATGGAAGTAGTAACACATGCTACAAATTGAAGGGAATCTCTGGTTGTCACCAGGGTTACTTGAGCTAATATCCTCATTGGAAGATCCCCTCTCCATTCTGGTGACAACCAAAATTTGGGGTTTTCTTTCAATTTCACTCTTGGTGATAAAAAATAAACAGGACAAATAGAGAGGGTAAATCTTCCTAATGAGACAGCAAAATAAATAAAAATAAAAAAAAACGGGTGTCCGAATCCCTCTCTACTCTAGCCTTAGCTAAAAAATGTTTTGCTTTTAGTTATACTTTCAAGGGGCAATTTGTATAAAGCTTTTATTTGGACATATACTAAAATTAACCATCCATGAACATTCTGCTTTATGTCTGGATATAAGCCTGTCCATTCCTTATATTTTCATTGGACAGTCACTATAGTGGGCTGCTTCATTTGACAATAGGAATGTACTGTATGTGGAGTGGGCAGGAGCGTGCAAGTTCCCTTGCTACCTGGAAGTGCTATTACTTACCTGAGCCCCATCTCGATCCAGTGATGTGCATGAGAGCAGCAGCTTTCCCAGGTCTCTCTCTCTTGACTCACTCACAGGTCTCTCTCTCTCTCATTGACTCACACAGCAGAGGCAGCCATTGGCTCCTGCTTACAAATATAGGAAAAATATAGGAGTAAGCAAGAGGCTTGTTATTGAGGGCACTCAGCAGGAGGGAGGAGCCAGGACCACCAGCAGGGGAACCCTCAAAAAAAAAAGAAGACCAGGGCTGCTCTGTGCAAAACAATTGCACAGAGCAGGTAAGTATAACATGTTTTTTTTAGTTCTTTACTTTAAAAATCACAATGACATTTGGTGTGCTAAAGCACTGTGAACCAAACTACCTTTTTTATTTAATTTATTTTTGTTTACTAAATTTTGATTTCACCTTTTTTTTTTCCTCTGTTGCATCTCAACACTGCTACTCCCCAACAGACTCTTTCTAGAGATTTACTATCTACGTGTATGTAACTCTACCAATGGCTGCTTGGCATTTCTCAGAGCAGGTTTCTTTATGGTGGCAGAAGGCCTGAGCAATGTGCCTAAATGCACTTTTAGTCTCCATTGGTAGAGCATGTGATAGGGGCAATAATGCAGTAAACCAACTGGGAGAAAGGGACATAACATTGTCACCCCATAGCAGGAAGAAGTACCTACGTCTTTGTGGTTGGATAAGCTGGAATTATTTTAATCTATAGGCTAACAATATTTTATTGAAAATTACTTTTTCTTTATTCTTTAGTTCAGGCAAATCACAATGTATAGAGCATATAATGAGTATACATAATATTTAGAAAAAGTTATGCAGATACAAAATCATAACCAAAACAGTAAATAGAAAGACATTAGCAGCCATACAAAGGGTTCAAATTATCAACTAACAGAATGCATTAGTACCCCCTTTATTGGGAGCCATATGGTTTTCCACTAAGGTATGTCCGATTTACACTTTAGTATTTAAAGGAAACAATAAAACATTGAAGATAACGAGTATGCAACAAGAATAACTTCAGGCCAAAAGATTGTCTCAGAAAAGGATCCCATGAAGCCAATTTAAAGCAACATATTGATTAAGACTTGTAAAGAAAGAAGAAGTGTAGAACAGGGTTAAGTAATAATAGGAGGAAGAACGAAGGGGAAGGAAAGGGAAGGCTAGTGCACTTGGAACAAGGCCACCCATGACAATCTGTAGGGTAGAGAAATGCATAGAGAACCATCTCATTAATCTGTTGCCAGTCCAAGAATAGAACCATATCGGCAATCGTTCTGGTCAGCTGGTGCGAGCAATATTAACCAGGGTCATTTATTGGTATGGGAGGCAGCCTATTTGCTGTATAGGAAAACCAAATATGAAGGTTTTCTTCCCGGTTGTGAAATGTGGCTACCAGTTCTTCGATTCTACTAATTTCATTGATTTTTGTATACCATAGGTGGTGTGTTGGGGGGGACATGGACGTCTAAAGCACCAGAACACAAGTTCAAGCAGCGTTAAATAACTGGGCTGTCAGGGATGTTTTTTATTTCTTAAGAGGAAGTTGTTAATATGAAGGACATAGCCCTGGGGAGCTGGTACCAAGATCTACAGAAGTGAGAATTATGTTGTGCACCTCAGTCCAAAATGGGCAAAGCAAGAGGCTGCTCCAGAGTATATGCAGTAAAGTTCCCAGTGTCGACAGACATCGCCAATAGTTGTTGTGGGATCTATGGGATCTGTTTGTGGAGGAAAACAGGGACCTTGTACCTATTCTGGGTTGTGTGATGTCCTATATAAACACCTTATGTATAGGCGTAAAAAAGGCTTAAAGTGGGGTTGCACAACAAAAAATTCCTAAAATTTTTAAGTCAGCAGCTGCAGTATTTGTAGCTGCTGACTTTTAATTTTTTTTTAATGGAAACTCCTCTTTAAGGGAAAATTATGGCAAGTTTCTGTATGATATACAAAAGCTGTGGATGAATGGTAATTTTAAAGGCGTTACTTCTGACAAACCATGTTAAGGTCAGTGTTTGTCAGGTAAAAAAAGACAGATTTTTTCCCAACAAAGGACAGAAATTGGTGTCATGTAGTTGTGAAGGTTCAGGCATGATTTGTATGCCCAAGTACATATGAATGGAGTGCACCCATTGGAAGGGGAATTTGTTTCCCATATTGCTTAACCACTTGAAGACCAAGCCTTTTCTGGCACTTTTTGTTTACAATTTTAAATTGGTATTTTTTGCTAGAAAATTACTTATAACCCCCAAACATTATATATATATATAAATATATTTAGCAGAGACCCTAGGGAATAAAATGGCCATCGTTGCAATTTTTATATCACGCGGTATTTGCACAGCGGTTTTTCAAACGCAATTTTTTTGGAAAACATATATTTTAATGAATTTAAAAAAAAACACAATATATACCACAATAATTTTTGTATAGTATGAAAGATGATGTTAAGCCAAGTAAAAAGATACCCAACATGTCACGCTTTAAAAATGCGCATGCTCGTGGAATGACGACAAACAACCGTATTTGAAAAACTCCGTAGGCAACGCTTTAAACGCCTTTACAGGTTACCTGTTTACAGTTACAGAGGAGGTCTAATGCTAGAATTATTATTCACTAAAGTTCATGGCGATACCTCACATGTGTGGTGCGAGCACTGTTTACATATGCGTGCACGACTTATGTATGTGTTCGCTTCTGCAAGCGGCCATGGAGGGATGGGTGCACTTTATTTAATTTTTTTTTTGTTTTTTATTTTTACACTGTCCCTTTAATTTTTTATTTATTTTTTGATAATTTTCATTTCTATTACAGGGACTTTATTTATTATATATAAACATAAGGATGACAGGCCCTCTTTATAGAGAGATTGGGGGTCAAAACCCCCAATCTCTCCTCTACCTTCAAAAGCAAAAGATCAAAAAAAATAAAACATGTTGCTCCGGTCCTCCAAGGCCATAGAGGCGTTCAAAGACGATCTATTCTTTTATCGCCTCTGTAACCAGTCGGCCGCACTGTCGGATCATTTCACGGTGAAGCCCATGGAAATGGTAAGCCCAAAAAAACACCAGGAAGTGGCGGGAGAGGAGGGGGGACTCATGAGCCACTCGGAACTCTTTCAAGAGAAAGTCAGCCGTAGGCTGATAAAAACATTATTGGGGTTATGGCTGATATCTTCAGCCATAATCCCGGTAAACCCCTTGCAAAGCTATATATATATATATATATATATATATATATATATATATATATATATATATATATATTAGGGCTGTTACTGATTAAAATTTTCGTGTTCAATTAATCTTTTTTTTAATCGATTAATCGACTAATTTCGATTAATTATAAAGCACATACAAATCCAACTACTTTTAGCTGATCTCCTTGCATTGCAACTCTGCATTAGTCAGTGATAAATGTGGTATACACTATATACAATCACCTGACACTAGTTAGTTTCCACAATCCATGACTTAACTTCCCCTTTTCACACAAATACGTTTTAAATTCAAACTGTAGAACTGACGTAAGTAATTTTCTTTCCACAGTAGCGTGACAATCCCTCCACCTCCGGTCTAACTAATCAATCTCACCTTATGGCATGGACCCTTGTGCAAACAGGTGGTCATGCAAGCGAGTATCAAAAGGGTTAACACGGACCATAAACTTCTCTCACGCCTCCTTAGATCTCGGCAAGGATGCAGGTCATGGGTAGAAAGAAAAGATCTAAGTGCTCATCGCTTAAGTATAAGATTTAATTTTTGTGCTCAAACAAAAACTACTCAAAGATGATAAAAACACAGCATGTAAAGCCGGCAATCGTGTTAGTTCCGTAGTGCAGCAGCTGGTGACGTCATGCGTAGCTCCTCCCCGGTACGTGCTACGTTCAATCAGAACTTCAAAGTCACTGGACTCCTCCCCCCTTCCCTTCGTTAGCAGACGGAGGCACTTGGGGAAGGGGGGAGGAGTCCGGTGACATCGATGTCCGTAACGTCACCGGATCTCTGACAGAACTCCCTGAAGACCTGGAAGCCGGCGGAGAGGTGAGTACTGATCAAAAGAATTTTGATCGATCAAATACATTTACGATTAATCGAGGAATAAATCTTTAATTTGCACAGCCCTAATATATATATATATTTATTGGGGTTGGAAAGTATAGACAAAGTACGGTAGGAATACTGTAGCTAAGTTTAGGGTTAGAGATGAGAAATAAAAAGTTGTCAGCGAGCGCCGACATTTTGTGTATTAACGTTTACAATTTAGAGATTTATTTATAAAAATGAAAAGGTACTCACATTTAGCATAGTAATACAAAGCGTTTGAAATAATCAGGAAGCCAGGGTTTGCATTCCACGGCTCAAAACCGTAAGTGATGCAAAGACGCTGCCCTGCGCGTTTTGTCACTGGGACGTCATCTGGAGCACTTTTAAAAGGTAATACACTATCGAGATGTTTGTTTTCTGCAAGTGGAAGCCAAAAAGGGAGAGTTGAAGGAAACTCTCACATCTTACACTGCAAACACGGAAACAACCAGCTGAAACAGGAAAAAAAACATTTGTTTGCTACACAGTGGCAGATACTGTCAAAGCCTGATACCCCTGTGTGGGGTGAATGGTTCCGGTGAGTGTGTTAACTATAGGGCACCTATAAGAAGCACAGATTACAGCTTATGAAGACCACCTGTCAATTTTTATATATTTACAGCCTGAAGTTGGCAAGACTTTTTAGAAATAGTATTATATTGCTTCTTGCAATGTATTCTGTGTAGCTAAAGCAGAGCTAGCTGCACTTAATGAATCTATTTCTAAACGTCAGCCAGTTTAGAAAAACTGAAACCACAAAAAGCCCCTTGACTAGAAGGCCTAAGTGAGGAGGATTACAACAAAACTGCTAATTCCACATTTAGCTGCTTCTTTTTTCCTCCTTTTTTTTAATATCATATTAAACTGAGAAGATTTTCCCAGCAGAATTGTTGGAGGTGACAATAAAAGCGATTTCTAAACCTGTTAAATCATGTAGAAAATTATAGTCTTATAATTTTATTAAACTATTTTCTCTCACTTCTTGCATTTAAAAATTAAGCTTTAGATCTTATATAAATTAACCCATTGCGATCAAACAGGTTTTGTACTTGTTTGCCAAAAAAGAGAACATTTGAAATTTTGATATAGTTGATGCTAGAATACTGCAAAAACATTATTACTGCATACTGAGAATGAAAAAAGCATTCGATAAAAGTGAAAATAAATATAGAATAAGAGCATTGATGTCACAGAGGACTCCAGGGAGACACCACTACATAGTTCCACATTCTAAAAACAATCATTAGGGAAAGGGGGAACCTTTCTCTCCTATTTGGGATTAAAGTGCTGAAGGAATGCAAAGGAATTGCACAATGGAACATTACTATACATTCTAAATAGAGTAAAAGCTAAACGTAAGCAAACCCCTAAAATCGCATATAAATTTCAACATGTTAATGTAGTCTCAAAAGTCATTTTATCCACGGATGCTGAGAAGGCCTTCAATCGGGTGGACTGGTGCTTTCTACAGGAAAAAGTCCCTGATGGGACAAAGCGTGATAAAATATATACTGTATATACTCCAGTATAAGCCGAGTTTTTCAGCACATTTTTTTGTGCTGAAAATGCCCCCCTCGTCTTATACTCGAGTCAAGCACTTTTCTGCAGCAGAAAATGACATTTTCCGACCCGACTTTGGTATTCAAACCCAGTGGAACTAGCACTACAACATTTCCAAAGATGGGGTTCCTAGCACCAAGTGAACCCGAGATACGGGGCCCCAAAGTCGGTCAACTGTGTCCATCTACAGCAATGTTATTTTGGGACCCTTTGGGTCCAGAGACCCCAAATTTTGTCTGCAGCTAGGGGGCACTTAGGAACCCTTAACTACCAAGTTTGGAGTTTGGGGGACCTATGGCTGCAAATGGGCACAGTGAGGCATGCAAATGGGCACAGTGAGGATGCAAATGGGCATTGTTGACCCTCTTTTCCACTTACAGTAGCTGTGCATTTCTCACCCTAGGCTTATACTCGAGTCAATACGTTTTCCCAGTTGTTTGTGGTAAAATACTCGAGTATTTTAAACAAAATAAAAATCCTTTTTGAAAAAAAAAAAAAAATACTCAAGTATATACGGTATATATTAGTGTAAACCCAATGCACATGTAAACTGTATCCTAATATAACAATCTGGTGTGCCACTAATCAAATGGCCTTAAAACAATCCGAATAAAAAGTTAAGTTAAGTGCAATTCCAATATACAGATGGCCTATGTGCTAATTCAACAATCTGGTGTGACGCTAATTTAAAACGTCTCCATGTGATTTATAAACCATACAAAAAGTGCAGACAGTCCCATGAATATGTGAACGACAGTGCCTGTGTTTAAAACATATGTGAAAGCATAAAACTTGATATCCTTATGATGATACCCTCTGGTAACGAATAATGAATTATACAAAAAAAAAAAAAGCTATGTGCACAAATAGTCCATATGCCATAATAGTGAAACATAGCAGAGAAAAATAAAGTTTTACTAATAAAAAAAAAAAAAAAAAAAAAGACACACACAACATGATATTTTGGTCACTTAGTCATGTTATGTACTACCAGCATGGAAAATTGGTAATACAGAATGAATACGAGAATGGCAAACTAATTAAATTGCTATTTGATAAAAATTCACATTTCAGGAACAAGATTATAGGTTTATTAATTCAAAACGAACTTCACATAACCGGAGAAAGTAGACTGAAGATCAATTAAGATGATAAAGGACCATTTAACATATGAAAAAAATTCTATGCAAATTAGAGAACAATAGAAAGACCTTGGAAAGACCATTTAACCTCAAGGATTGTATAATTAGCGCACAGTCACTGGTTGGAACATTTGAAAACGTAGACATCGCTTCCCATGGAGAGTCGTAATTATTAAAGCAACAGTGATAACAAGATAAGAGCTTCTGAGGGATCATTTACTCCCCACTGTACATTGTATGAATAATAAAGAAACTAGTGAATATAGCAGGCAGGTGAATCTGGGGGAGGGTGTTGGAGGGGGGGGGGGGATTTGAACGTGGTGAATGTATTCATTTTTTCTTCCATTATGTCTGTAGTCATTATTCTAAGATTATGAAATTCAAGTATTATTTTCTCTTCTGTGCTCATTGGAAAGTAGCTAAGAGCATAATATTTTCACACTGTCTTCAAAGACTTTTTCCATCAGATCAGGAAATGTCGGTAGGTCTAAGCCAGGTACATTAAGTGCAAATAAAACCTTGGGCCAAATTCATTTGAATTCAACTACATTGGGTCACAGCTAATTCCTTCCAGAAAAAAATAAAATAAAAATAGAACTTTGGTGATTAAAATAGTAATATACAGGCATACCCCACTTTTAAGTACACAATGGGACCAGAGCATGTATGTAAAACGAAAATGTACTTAAAGTGAAGCAATACCTTTTTTCACGTCTGGGGTGTCAGGGGCTGTAGTCGGGGTGTCAGGGGCTGTAGGGGAGGAGGTCAGGAACTGTAGTGGGGGGGTCAGGGAGTGTGTTTCCATGTAGCGTGGAATCTGAACTATCCATGCACGGATTACTCAGCTGCAGCTTTAGCTTGAGAGCCACATTACATACACTCGCAGGTATGTCTGTACTCATGAGTGTACATAAAGATAGTGTACTTAAAGGGGTTGTAAAGGTTTGTTTTTTATTTTCTAAATAGGTTCCTTTAAGCTAGTGCATTGTTGGTTCACTTACCTTTTCCTTCGATTTCCCTTCTAAATGTTTTTTTTCTTTGAATTTCTCACTTCCTGTTTCTCCTCAGTAAACTTCACACCATCATCCGAGCGGTGTTTAGTCAGCCAGAACAGCTAACTGAGGAGGAACAGGAGGTAAGAAATTTAGACAAAGAAAACAAAGAAAACAAAAACATTTAGAAGGGAAATCCAAGGAAAAAGGTAAGTGAACCAACAATGCACTAGCTTAAAGGAACCTATTTAGAAAATAAAAAATTAGCCTTTACAACCCCTTTAAAGCGGGGTATGCCTGTATGCAATGTATAAAAGTTTATCACAGAGAAAAAAAACATTTAATTAAAGCAGATTTTTTAAAAGTGTATTTCCACTTTTGCAGCCAAATTGAGAGAACAACTACTTTGTATTTGTTACATGTTCTCATACAGAGCATAAAAATAAAAATGGCAGCTTACCTTATTTTAATTACTTGCTGACCCGTCACAGTACATATACTGCAGTGGGGGGCACATGCCGGCACCATAACATACATGTATGTTGGGTGCTTGCTCCGGGCTTAGGAGCGTGCTGTGCTTTCCCATGACAGCTGGACACAGCAGATTGAGGATCTCTGTACTCATTCATAACACCTGTGTTGCCTATGCTGTAATTGGCACACAGCTATAACATGGTACCTCGGCCAATCACAGCACCCTGTACCATATGATTAGATGTAGCCAATCTACTAGTGATTAGTGACTAGTGATCACAGCTGTCATGAATAGTTAACCCATTCCCGACAGTTGAAAACGTTGGTGTTGCAATGATCTTCAGAGTAGTACAGAATTACTATGGTGAGACTGAACTACTCTGGTGAAAATAAAGAAAAAACTTTATTTACATTTATTATTTCTTAACATACTGTCACCAGTCAGTGTCCCTGATCACAGCCAAATCAGTCATATGATGAAACTGTACTGCACTGGTGACAGTATATAACAAAGATGTGAAAAATAAGAATTTTATAAAATTTCTTCATTTTCAAAAAAATTGTGACAAAAAAATACAACTTCAAAAAACTCACCATTCCTTTTACTAAATGCCTCTGACTGTCTACTTTCTAAAAGGGGTAATCTGGAGGGAATTTGTACCGTTCTGACATTTTAAGGCCTCAAGAATTGAGACAGGCTTTCAGTAAATCATAACAAATTATTTTTCAAATATCTATAACACAGTTTGAAGCGCTAAAACTTTCACACAAATTAATTAATATATTGGATTTTTTTTACCAAAGATATGTAGCAGGCAAACTCCTGTACAAAAACGCTCTATATGAGCATTTTTTTTCTGCCAAAATAACTTTTTTTAAGCCCAATGTGAACGGACCCTTAACGTGTTGCCCAGAGTTGCACTTTAACCACCTGCTGCCCGCCCACTCTCATATGAAGGCGGGATGAAGCAGCTCTTGTTCCGGGCCGCCGCCATATGATGTGATTTCCTTTGCAGGCCACTAGGGGGAACGCACGCGCCCGCCGCGTCTCTGGGGACCCGATGCGCGTGCCCGGCGGCCACAATGTCTGCCGGGCACCCGCGATTGCCCAGTAACTGAGCAGGACCGTGGATCTGTGTGTGTAAACACACAGATCCACGTCCTGTCAGAGGAGAGGAGGTCGATGGTGTGTCCCTTGTACATAGGGACACCGATCGGTCACCTCCCCCAGTCAGTCCCCTCCCCTCACAGTTAGAATCACTCACAGGACACACATTTAACCCCTTGATCACCCAATAGTGTTAACCCCTTCCCTGCTAGTCACATTTACACAGTAATCAATGCTTTAACATAGCACGGATCGCTGTATAAATGTGAATGGTCCCAAAAATGTGTCAAAAGTGTCCGATATGTCCGCTGCAATATCGCAGTCACGATAAAAATCGCAGATCGCCGCCATTACTAGTAAAAATAAAATAAAATAAAAATCTATCCCCTATTTTGTAGACGCTATATCTTTTGCACAAACCAATCAATATACGCTTATTGAGGGTTTTCTTTTTCCAAAAATATGTAGAAGAATACATATCGGCCTAAACTGAGGAAAAAAATAGTTTTAAAAAAAAAATTGGGATATTTATTATAGCAAAAAGTAAAAAATATTGTGTTTTTTTTCAAACTTTTTCACTCTTCTTTTGTTTATAGCGCAAGAAATAAAAACCGCAGAGGTGATCAAATACCACCAAAAGAAAGCTCTATTTGTGGGGAAAAAAATGATTCAAATGTAATTTGGGTAATTCGTGACCATGACCGCGCAATTGTCATTCAAATTGCGACAGCACTGAAAGCTGAAAAAATGGCTTGGGCAGGAAGGGGGTGTTTGTGCCTGGTAGGCAAGTGGTTAAACAGGTTTTCTAAAGTATAAGGATTTTATATGTTTGTTTTTTTCCCCTGCATTCTTGTCTTCGGCATTTACAATTTGATCCCTGTTATTGCTTGCAGACATTAAAGAATTACTTTCATCACATGAAACAATAGACTAAAATAATGACGTGTTTTCTCCAGCTCATGAATAATAAACACATATTAACCACATTAACATTCATCGGTACAGTAGTCAGTTGGCATAGCAGCCTCTATCTTCACACTGTGACTCATGTCAATATTAATGTTACTGAATGGTAAAAATGAAAGGAAAGATCTAAGAGCCGTCAATTACATACACAAGGCTGGATAATGGAACGGTTGATCACTTGGTTAATGTATAGTGTTAATATGACTCAAGCATTGCCCTATATATAATTCCTATTACAGAGCTTTTGCAGGAGGCCAGTTAATCAACCTGCTATTAAAGCAGAGCGCTCTCTGGTAATATACTTATGTACTGTCGAATATTTCCTTGTTGAGTTAGATGCATTTAAATTTCTGAAGGAACAGGGGCATGATCAATCACTCTGGCAAAGCTTAGATTTATGGTTCAATATAAATGCAAAATATTTGTGATTTGAGTATAGCCTGGAGATGGAGGCAATTGGAGATAGATGGAATTGAGGGGTCCCTCTATGGATTTCAAAGTTAAAGAACTTTGTGTGTTTGTGAGCAATAAATTATGGAGAAGCTGTGATGGAAGAATTATCAGAATGGCGCTAAAAAGAAGATCAAGGAAGGGAGTCAAATTATTGTAAGGCTGGATAAGTTTAAGTCAGTAAACAGTAAGCAAACCTAAAATGAGAATAGGTAATTATGCAAGGTACATGGGTGTCCGCAGGTAGGGGCAAGGGGGGTCAATTGCCCCCCCCTGGAATCAGGAATCGGATCTTAAATAAAGCACAATTGCGTCTCTATCGAGGTGCTGCACCCGGGTGCCACTCGCCAGTAGGGTGACACCAATAAGGTGCTGTCAAGCCCCCCCATCAGTGTAGTGTGACTTTGGGCTCTTCTCCCTGCTCAGTCCAGCAGAGAACTCGGCGGTGCTGTGACAGGAGAAAGACGAGCTCTGGGCTATCAGAGGTTTCCCCCGCTCGCCCCACCCAATCTCCTGTCAGGGAGAAGAGACGGCGGCTCTCACCAGGTTCCCCGCCCAGCTTCCTGCCCGCTCCGTTCCTTCCCTATTGGCCATAACTGAGGGCCAATCAAAGGCGACTAGGAGAGGCAAGCTTCATGGTACATGTAGTCCCAAAAGATTGGTGGCCCCATTTTCCACAGAGAGAGCCACGCTGCCCAGCACCACCAGAGAGAAAGACTGAGCCACTACTGAACAGTGTCGCCCCCGGGGAACCCAGAGTGAACAATCGTCCAGCTGGAGTGATCACTGCTGTAGTTTCGCTAGGTCTGGTAAGAGAGCCTGTTGGCCATTATCCATTACTTATCCTAGGGATTGTAATACATCTGCAGACTCTGACCATAATAATGTGATAATGACATTGTCGAAAAAGGGGCGGTGCATGGGCGACCCTAAAATGATGCCTCCCCCTGAAAAAAGTTCTGCGGATGCCCATGGCAAGGTATTACCAAAATGGAGAAATCACCGACTTTGCCTATGTAGGGCAAAGCAACAGGTTCATTTTAATGCAGATTTTAAAACATTAACTTTTTATTTCACTACCATTCTACTTTATTCAGCAGCTGGGAGTAAAAGCAAAGTCCTGTGTAAGCTACAAGTGCTGGTGTTGTAGTTCACACAGGCCTATAGAATCCCCTATGACAGTGCTGAATGGCCCAGTGCTGTTACATGGGTTAAGCCTCGTACATAGGACCGGATTTTCCGACGAGAATTGTGTGATGACTGTTGGCGGAAAATCCGACCTTTTGCACGCTCCATCGGACAATTGTTGTCGGATTTTCCGCGGACAAATGTTGGATGCCAGGCTTATAAATTTTCTGCGGACAAATGTCTGTTGTCGGATTTTCCGATCGTGTACACAAGTCCATCGGACAAAAGTCCAAAGTACAAACATGCATGCTCGGAAGCAAGGACGAGCCAGAAGCGGTCGGTCTTGTAAACTAGCGTTCGTAATGGAGAATTAACATTCGTGAAGCGGCAAATTAAGAAATCTCGAAATGCAGCGCACAATTCTCTTCTTCTTTAATGGGATAATAATGAAGCTGCTTTGCTGGTGATACTAATGGAGTTCTGCCAAACATATTTTAAAATGCTTTTATTTTCTAGTGATATCAAGAATATTATTATGCTTTTTTTTTTTTGGGCAAGTTACCACAGCACCATTTTTTAAATGTAACTGCCTACTCCCAAACTGTCATTTGAAGTAAAACACATAGCCAAATATTATTCTCCACAATTCTTATTGTGCATTAACCTCTTACGGACCACGTGCCGCAGTTTTACGTCAGCTGTTTGAAGGAGGATATCGTTGTTATGGCAGCAGCTAGCTGCCATAATCCCGGTATCCCCTTCTTCAGAGGGTGGTCCGCTACAAGATAAAATTGGTCTCTACGGCGGATTCGCCGCAAGATCACTTTTATTGGCGGTGGGAGAGGCCCCCCGTCTGGTGCCCTCCGCCGCTTACCGGAGCCATCGTCAGCGGCGGAGGTGATCACGTCCTGTCGCTAGCTGGGTATGGAGACGAGTGAGGGGAAGATGGCCCCCACCCGTCTCCACACAATTGCTTTGCGGAAGTGACGTCAAAACGTCACTACCGGCCACAGCTCTTTGAGGGACATTTTTTTTAAAATCATTTTTTTAAATGACAATTTTTTTCTTTTTTCTTTTTTATTTTTTTTATATGTGAGATCTAAAGTCTTTTTGACCCCAGATCTCATATTTAAAAGGTCCTGTCATGCTTTTTTCTATTACAAGGTATGTTTACATTCCTTGTAATAGGAATAAAAGTGAATTTTTTTTTTTTTAAAACAGTGTAAAAATAAAACAAATAAAAGGTATTTTCCGCAACATGTCTGGTTGACGAATGGCCGTTCAGAAATGAACTGAAAAGCACAAAATTAAAAGCGCAAAATGAAAGCGCAGATCAACACTCAAACTTTTACTAACACGAAATTAGCAAAAGGGTGGCGCCTGACAATTGCACTTCCTTTTTAGTTCTAAGTTTTTGGCCAACTCCCTTCGAACAAAAGTCAGAGGCTTTGTCTGCGGAAAATCCAATCGTGTGTACAAGGCTTAAGTCACATACTCCAAGTACCAGGTATTTTCTTTAGCTTTTAGCCTTTGGTTTAAAGAAAAGGCTGTTATTCAGCATATAAGCTGCGCTCCAGTATATGTAGCTGTGGCTAAACATTATGCAACAGCTTACCAGTGGTCAAATTGGATAAATTTGTTTCTTTCAAGCGAGAAATAAGTACTGGAGCACCGCAGGGTTGTGTGTTAAGTCCCTTTCTCTATGCGCTGTACACATATGATTTCACCCCCTATTATGAAACCAATAGTATAGTTAAGTTTGCCGATGACACTACCGTAATCAGTTGTATCAATGGATACGATGAGGAGCAATACATGAGAGAGGTTGATAGGATAGTGAAATGGTGTACAGCGAATAACCTGATCCTAAACACAGGGGAAAAAAAAGGAACTGATTGTAGATTTCAGAAGGAACAGGCCTGAACCAGCACCGCTTGTTATTAAAGGCGTGTGCATGGATTGGGTCTCTACCTTTACGTTTTTGGGAACATGCATTTCTGAAAACTTATCATGGACAATCAACATAAAAGCCATTACTAAGAAATTGCAACGTTTATATTTTTTGCGACTCCTTAGGAAGAATGGCTTGAGAAGGAAAGTACTAGAGACCTTCTATCACTCTGCCATTGAGAGTACATTGACATATTGTATTCTAGTTTGGTATCCTAGTTGTACGCAGGCAGATAAAAATGCTCTAAAGAGAGTGGTTCGAACAGCGCAGGAAATTGTACGGTGTGAACTTGTTTCTCTAGAAGAAATATATGAGACTCGTTGCCTTTGTAGAGCATGAAAAATAGTGAGAGACCGGACTCAGCCTGGTTGTCATTTCTTTGAATTATTGCCATCTGGGAGACGCTTTGGGGTGATTAAAACAAGGACAAATAGATTTAAAGAGAGCTTCTTTCCCAGGGCTATTAAGGCTATCAATGCAGGAATGAAATGAAAGAGGTCACAGTCTTATTTTATTGTCTTGTTTAGTTTTTAATATGAGGACACTTTTTATACTTTTATAATATGGGGACACTTTTATATATATATTTTTTTGGTATAATTAAATCTTGTGTGGTAAATGCATGGTTGATAATTGTGATGTATGAATAATGTATGGAGTAGAATAGTCATCATTGTGAATTTGTTTTCTACAATGACAATAAATCTTATCTCATCTTATCTTATCTTACAGAATACTTGGAGCCATTTATATTATTCTCTCCCCTATTGATTAGTTGTTCCTCTCTACCACAGACTAATACAAGCATACCTTAGCCCCAATCTGGCAAATATATCATTCACACCAGAGCCCAACAAGGCTCCACGTCTTCTCCCACTGTCACAGAAAGACCAGACTTCTGCTATTGGCTAGGATAAGCATGGGCATTTAGTCTATTTAATGAGACACTATGATTTACATGTCATGAATGGCATAGATTGAGCTGGTAGGAACGAAGAACTTGATTGCACAGATAGGAAATGTGGATGATTAGATGGGACAGGCAGGCATGAGAAAACAATAAAGACTAGGCAAGGTTTTACAACCTGTCCAATTATTAATTTCCCCCATTGATTTGCTGGAACTTTCGATATTTCTGCTTGTGTCCATGGCCCATTTGAGACCCTTTTCACACCAGGGGTGTTTTGCAGGCGCTATAGCGTTAGAAATAGCACCTGCAATCCTCCCTAAAACAGCTGCACCATTGTCTCCAGTGTGAAAGCCGGAGGGCTTTCACACTGGAGCGGTGCGCTGGCAGGACGTCAGGAAAAGTCCTGCCAGCAGCTTCTTTGGAGCGGTGAAGGAGCGGTGTGTTTACCGCTCCTCCACCGCTCCTCCACCGCTGATCCCCATTGAAATCAATGGGGCAGCGCTGTAATACCACTGGCAAAACGCCACTATTGCAGCGTATTGCTGTTTTTTTTTTACCCTTTTTCGCGCTTTTACCCCCGCTAGCGGCTGAAATAAGCAGCGAATTTGACGGGAAAACACCGCTAAAAATAGCAGCGTTTTACCGCCGATGCTATGGGCTGTGTGGTGTGAAAGGGGTCTTAGATGTCCATGCACACTAGGAGATGGAGAAACATGCAGACAGACTTTCCTCCTTTAGGCAACTGTGTCTTCCAACACATCCAGTGATCATTTTTAGCACAGTAAAGAGAAAGGAGGTAGCACTCAAACACCTCCCAGCTACATCTTATCAGTAATTGGACAATATTCTCTAGTCTGAACACAGATGGCAAGTCAGGGTAGGATGGTCAGAGCAAAAGTTTCCTCATGGGCCACTACTAAAGCAATATTTTGGACTGGCGGTCCTGAGTGGAGATACTATACCAATCGGAGATTGGACCTACAGTCAGCGACACACACTGTACATTATACAGCTACCTGCTCCTTTTTCAGAGCTGTGATCATAGCAACTGATAGAAGGAAGTCTTCCAGTACAAGCCTCCTTTATGATTCCTGCCATGTCAAAGCTTAATTGAACAAGCTAAAGTTAGAAGCCGATTGGTTACCACGCACAGCTGCATCAAATTTTTCACTCTCCAGTAAATTTGTCTTGCTGTCAAATTTATCTGAGTTACGGGCCTGGAACAAGCATTAATACAGGTTTGTTTATAAGTTTACATACCCAGAATTTATGATTTATTGGCCATGCCAAAGCCCAGTACTACATTTGAGCACTGTAATGCCCCAAACACGGTCAGAAATTCAGACGGAAAAGTCCGATCGGATTATGTTGTCGGAAAATCCGATCGTGTGTGGGCTCTAGCGGACTTTTTCCATCGGAAAAAAACTTTGAGAGCAGGACCTAAAATTTTCCGACAACAAAATCCAATCAGACTTTTTCCGATCATGTGTATAGAATTCCGACGCACAAAGTGCCACGCATGCTCAGAATAAATTTGGGGACGAAAGCTATTGGCTACTGGCCTCTTCGTAGTCCCGTCGTACGTTTTTTACGTCACCACGTTCTGAATGATTGGTTTTTCCGATAACTTTGTGCGACCGTGTGTATGCAAGACAAGTTTCGGACAAAATCCCTGGGAAAAAATCTGACGGATTTTGTGGTCGGACCGTGTGTATGGAGCAAAGGATCGCTGTAGTAGCCACTGCTGCTACAGTGATCCTTGCTGTCTTCCAGGTCCTGCCCTAAGGGGCTGCGCTGTTCCATAGTAACCACAGCGGGTTGCCTGATCATCGTGGGTGCCAGTTAGGGAATATGATGCAGATGGTAGCAGGGATTACGGCAGTAGTAATGGCTGAACTCACATACAGACGTAGTATATAGACACATCATGACAAAAGCAAATGCGAACAGTCTCTCTCAGGTCTGTTGTGAGGAACCGGTGATGCCAGAGAACCAGGCGGTATTTGGAGTGGCTAGCATGCTTCGAGGGAGGACCCTCTCCCTCAGAGCCAAAGTGATGACTCTATACACATCAGGAACCGGCTGAGATTTGAACCGTTAATGAGCAGGGTACAACCAGCCTGCCAGATTGTCTAGCGATTATCGCTAGCAGCTGCTTTAGCCACTAGCAATAACCACTGTCCTCTCCTGGCAGGGATGGCCTCCACCCATGGTTGCAGGAAATACATTTGCACCATGTATGGCCAGCCTTAGTCACCTGCTGTGTGCTGGGGGTGGATTAGTTAGTGTGACCAGAGAAAATTGCCTCAAGAGCATTTAAGGATGCTTTCTTGGCAACTAAAAAGCACCAAACTGCATTCAGATGGTTGAAAAACTTCTTACAGCATACAAGACCATACAAAACCATAAAGAGCAAAATGTTACTAAAGATTCATTTTCTACATTCACACTTGGACTTGGACCTCCCTGAAAATATAGGTGCAGAAAGTGACAAACATGGTGAAAGGTCTCAGCAGGACCTTACAAAATTGGAAACATTGATTTAGGGCAACTGAAGTCCAACAATGCTGGCTGACTATTGTGGGGCACTGCAGCGAAACGCACCGGACACTGAGCACAAACAACACTCAGCATCTAAACACGCTCAGCCATGTTGAACTTACACAGTGAGGTCGATTTACTAAAACTGAAGAATGTAAAATCTGATGCAGCTCTGAAACCAATCAGCTTCCATTTTTTTTTTCAAAGCTTAATGGAACAAGCTGAAGTCAGAAGCTGATTGGTTTCTATGCAGAGCTGCACCAGATTTTGCACTCTCCAGTTTTAGTAAATCAACCCCAGTGCGTCGGAAACATTATGGGATTTAGTGGGATGACATTATAGTCTTTAAAAGTTATATTCATATTTCTCAACATTCAACATGTCGTTCTGAAACTATATTTGTGTTCAGTTTGAAGGGGTCTATCATAATCAACAAATGTCTTTCAAGAAGCAGAAAAAAATGTGCCCAGTGTTCCCTAATCGGGTCAAACTGATGTTCGTTTTCAACTGTAGTGATAAGAAAATTTGAAGGAGCAGTATGGAAACTTTTTCTAAAAAGATCGAATTTTATTTGGTTTGGAAAACTACATTCATTCCATTGGATGTTAAAAGCAAATTAACCACTTGCTTTCTGGGCACCTAAACCCCCCTTCTGCCCAGACCAATTTCAGCTTTTAGCGCCGTCACTCTTTAAACAACAATTGTGCGGTCATACAACACTGTACCCAAATTAAATTTTTATAACTTTTTTCTCACAAATAGAGCTTTCTTTTGGTGGTATTTGATCACCTCTGTGTTTTTTTTTTTTTTTGTAAAAAAAAAAGAAAAAGACCAAAATTAAAAATAAATAAATACAAAACTGTTTTATATTTTGTTAATAAATTTTGCAAACAGATAATTTTTCTCCTTCATTGATGTACGCTGATGAGGCTGCACTGATGGGCACCGATAGGCTGCACTGATGGGCACCGACAGGCTGCATTGATGGGTACTAATAGGTGGCACTGGTGAGCATTGATGAGGTGGCACTGGTGGACACTGATGAGGTGGCATTGGTGGGCACTGATGGGCATTGATAGGTGGCAGTTAAGGGCACTAATAGGTGGCACTGATAGGTGGCAGTGATGGGCACTGATGGGTGGCAGTGATGGGCACTGATCGGCACTGGTAGGTGACACTGATAGGCAGCACTGCTAGGTGGCACTGATTGGCACCACTGGTGGGCATTCGTGGGCATTGATAGGTGGCACTGATTGCTGGCACGGTTATGCATTGGTGGGCACTGATTTGTGGCACTGGCAGGTGGGACTGGCAGGCGGTACTGGTTGGCACAGATGAGGCGGCTTCGCCTCTTCCGCTTACCTGCTCTGTGCATTGATTTTCATGAAGCAACCCTGAAACTTTGGGTCCCCCCCCCCTGCTGAGTGCCCCCAACTGCAAGCCTCTCACTATTGGGGCACTTGAGCAGGCTCCTGTGAACTGACACTGTCCTTTCACACACAGAGCGCAGCTCGGCCCCACCTCCTGCTCTCGCCTCATTGGCTCATTGGCTAAGCTACTGTGTGAGCTGCTGTGTGAGCCCATGGGGAGAGAGATCCGGGAGAGCCGCTGCTCTTATGCACATTGCTGGATCAAGAGGAGGCTCTGGTAAGTACAATTGGGGCTGCTGCAAACAGAACCACTTTACAACATATAAGGTGGCTTTTTCTGACTGTCCCCTCCACCATCTAACAATAAACGAAAATCAGCTTTATGTGGCCCGATCTTCTAAAATAACAAATCTGCCATTGCATTCAATAACAATTTGCAAGGAGTTAATGCAGTGTTAAGCACCTGGTAATGTTTTGCAAATGGCAATAACTTCCTATAAACTGATTTACTGGCACTTTCATCTAATAAATGTGCCAGCTCACATATGGCATTTCCTGAACTTCTTGCAGCGAAGGCTTTTACATTCAGCAGTGATTCTATAGACAATTACAGATATTTACTGAATGGCATATTTCTCTAAACTGCAGCTAAAAGCAGCAACATTTTACTTAATCATTGAATGGTTTTTGGAAGACCAGAAACTACAATATAAGAAGTAACAATCACTTCCTCTAGAATAGTCGTTATACCTGATTAGGGGGCTGTGAATTTATTTGCATGAATAAAATCAATAAGAAAATAATCTGGAGAAAAGGGAAGCCGTCACCTTCGTCACCAAAATGTATTACAATGAGAAGGAGTGGAAGGTTTAATTCTGTTTGCAAAGTACATTAAAGCAGTATTAAACCCAAAAGAAAACATTTATTATATTGCAGTTTACCAATTCTTAGATGTGATGAAAAAAAGGGTCCCAAAAGGTGACCCAAGATCGGACTTTAACCACTTCCCGCCCGGTCGATAGAAGATTGACGTCCGGGAAGTGTTTTTGTTATCCTGACTGGACATCAAATAACGTCCATCAGGATAACATGCCGCCGCTCATCCGTGGGGGCGCGCATCACGGCGATCGGTGGAGCGGTGTGTCAGTCTGACACACCGATACACCGATCTCGGCAAAGAGCCTCTTTTCTGAGGTGCTAAAGACTCTGGAGGGATCCTAACAATAATGTTGGGATGCACCCAGATGGCTGATCGACAGCTAGCTCAACCTGTTAGCACGCCGCTGAGAGCCACTCCCATCCCCTCCCAAGCCTGGGGCTCCAATGAGCGGTGGAGGGGCAGAGCAGAGAGCGGTGACTGTCATTCACGGATCTCTGCTCAGAGCAGACTGAATATACTAACCAATGAGAAGTGCATCTGAGGCATTCTTCTTCCGATAAGGTGTATCAAAAGAAAGAAGCATTTCTCAGTGGTCAGCATGGTCATGTGGTCACGTTGACCAATAAGCACTTCTCATTGCTGTGTATTGCAGTGTATGAACCACTATACCGGCAGCATGGGGCATCAAAGCTGCTATGTACAGCAGGGAACAGTCCGGAAGGGTAGCCAGGATATTTGAAGTTAGTTCACCATTCATTTTTTATTAAAATCATTGTATAGTCTCTGTTTTTTTCTATAAAAATAAAAAACATGTTAAACATATAGTGTATGGTGCCAATCATGAAACTATTAAATCCCCAGAGCTGCTGTAACACTCAGTGATTCACCACATGAAAATCTACAATTGATTTCTTATAGTGCAGCGCTGTTCAACCTGTGAATCATTCAGTGAATAATTGAATAAAATAAAATCCCTTACAATACAATCATATATGTGTAAATAATTCAACAATAAATTTGACACCAGCCACATATATATATATAGTTGATATTCATGTGTTGTAAAAATTCAATATTGATAAAAAGAAAGCCAGTTCAAACGTGACAATAAATATTAACATCCACCGCTGTGTTCATTCGTCCTCACCACGATCTATTATATGTGCACACCGTCACCCGCCAAAATAAATAAAACCTCAAATAATTATTATTTAAAGTGGTTGTAAACCCTTACAAACCACTTTGGCCTACAGGTAAGCCTAGATTAAGGCTTACCTGTAGGTCCAATAAATATCTCCTAAACCTACATGGTTTAGGAGATATTTAGAAAAAAAGAGGCATCGCTGTCTACGGCGCACTGCGCATGCCGAGATCACGGCGATATGCCGCTTTCGTGCGCATGCGCGTGAGTGACGTCATCGCCGATCCAGCGAATGACAGCGCTGGATCGGCGAGACCCGGAAGTCACTCCGGGCTTGATGGCGGCGGAGAAGGTCGTGGACGAGGGTCGCTTCGGGGGCTTCGTTCTCAGGTAAGTTATTCATAATGAGCTAGTATGCTATGCATACTAGCTCATTATGCCTTTGCCTTGCAGGTTCCGTTTTTTTTTTTTGGAGGAGGCTTTACTTCCTCTTTAAGGTACTTATATAGCGCCATTAATTTACGCAGCGCTTTACATATACATTGTACATTCACATCAGTCCCTACCCTCATGGAGCTTACAATCTAAGGGCCCTAACTCGCATTCATATACTAGGGCCAATTTAGACAGAAGCCAATTAACCTACCAGCATGTCTTTGGAGTGTGGGAGGAAACCAGAGTACTCGGAGGAAACCCATGAAGGCACAGAGAACATGCAAACTTCAGGCAGGTAGAGTCATGGTTGGGATTCAAACCAGCAACCCTTCTTACTGCTAGATGAGAGTGCTACCCACTACACCACTGTGCCACCCGAATAACGGTCTCTCTTTTACTTCTCCACGCCAAAACAGCTGATCCTCCTACACTCTTCCCAGCTGTACACCCGCGCTGGTAACTTCAAATGGATTGAGATCAGGAATCTCACTCCTTCACTCCACTCACCACCAACCTACAGCTCAGCTTCTCTCAGTTCTGTTGTCAACATGCAATCACAAACACAGACTCCATAGTGCTCTCTGCTATCTAATTTTATTAAAACAGCCCCAATATTAGGCACACTTACAAGATATATTCTTTAAAACAGTATACACAGAGATAGATACGTCAGCTCGCTCACCACTGGCATACACTCACGGTGGCTGCATGACATCATGGGTTCAGCTCCACCAATCTAGACGCGTGTCGCCCTCCAAATGGGCTTCCTCAGTAGATGGGCAGCTGCCTACCCCGAGCCTTTATATACATTAATGTTGCCTATGCAACGCTCCGGAGTTCACTATGGTCGTTAGCAGTGATTGTGTACACTCCTACTTCCTGCGGACCACGGAACCAAGATTCCCAATAAATTAATCATTATCTCTCTGTAAGGATCCCTCTCTTTAACTATAAACAGCGGGTCCCACCACAACACTACCACTGACCGCCGTGGTTATTTCACGTTACAATCTAAAACAGGAAAATACTATTACATGCCTTCAATTAATCCCTTTTTCACAATCTAATGCTCCTTACACACGATCAGATATTACGATGGAAAAAGTCTGATCGGATTATGTTGTCGGAAAATCTGATTGTGTGTGGGCTCTAGCGGGCTTTCTTCCGTCGGAAAAATTTGAGGGCAGGATCTAAAATTTTCCGACAACAAAATCTGATCTGACTTTTTCCGATCACGTGTAGAGAATTCCGACGCACAAAGTGCCACGCATGCTCAGAAGAAATTTGGAGACAAAAGCTATTGGCTACTGGCCTCTACCTAGTCCCGTCGTACGCGTTGTACGTCACCTCGTTCGGAAACAATCGGATTTTCCAACAACTTTGTCCAACCGTGTGTGTGCAACACAAGTTTCGGACAAAATCCGCTTGAAAAAATCTGACGGATTTTGTGGTCGAAATTTTCGAACCTGTGTATGTGGCATAAGACCCATTAATATATATTATGATCCAATACCATTCCATATTAGTATAAAATTGATAGTAAATCTGTATACAGATAATAAATCATATCTGTATAAAATATTGTAAAAATACCTCATAAAAATGTTTTTTAAATAAATCTTTTTATTTTTCCTAAATAAACCTACTGATTACTTGCCCTCTAATTTTATAATTTTATTATTACAATATATACCCATTGTAACTATTATTATATGTTGAGACCCCTGGGCACTAGAATCCAGGTCTCATATATCCAGGCTGACTCACGTTGGCTAAGGTATCCCCCCCTCCAATGGTGGCTGATCTTTTCCACACCGCAAAATTTCAAACTTTTCGGGTTCCTATTGTGGACCTCTCTAAAGTGTTTACAAACATTGTGTTCCTTCATCCATTTTTTGATATTATTTATATGTTCACGCACCCGTACCACCCGTACCAACATGTTAAACATGTTTGCACAGAGCAGGCCCGATCCTCCTCTTCTCGGGTCCCTCTTCTTTGCTCCTGGCCCCTATTTCCTGTTGAGTGCCCCCCTTAGCAAGCAGCTTGCTATGGGGGCACCCAAGCTGAGTCACAACTCCCTTTGTCCATTCAGACACGGAGTCGTGACCCGGACCCGCCCCCTCTCTCTCCTAATTGGCTGACTGACTTTGATTGACAGCAGCGGGAGCCAATTCCACCACTGCTATGTCTCAGCCAATCAGGAGGGAGAGTCTCGGATGGCCGAGACACTCGTGGACATTGCTGGATCAAGATGGGGCTCAGGTAAGTATTAGGGGGGCTTCTGCACAAAGAAGTTTTTTTTATCCTAATTCATAGAATGCATTAAGATAAACAACCTTCTAAATCTACAACCCTTTTAACTTACCCTTTAAAACCCATAAGAATCAATCTAACCAATGCATAAAACAACATATAACTAAACACAAAGCCAAAGTGATCTTTCAGTATAAATCAACTAAATACTTTCCAGGTGCATTAAAACAAAAGTGTGCAAAGTCTTACAATTTGTTTTAATTAAAAAGCAGCCACATCCTGAGTAGAAAAGCTTGCTCCCTGCCAGTGTTTCGTCAGATTAGGCGACCCGTCAGAATGTGTAATGGAAGTGAGGTTCTGTCGCCGCATCTTGTTACGCCCCGCACTCCTCCACAGTAAGGATACACTGAGAAGGGGGAAAACGGACATCTTGTTACACCCACCGGAGTTTTGCATTTTACACGTAACAGTAAAACAGTAAAGTGAGTTTATATAGTGAAATACAGTACTTAGAACTCCGTCTGGTTAGATGTTGAATTTTAAAAGCAGTGAACTTCCGTCAGATTAGCAAACTTGTGAGATGAGCACGCTTGCCGCTGCTTTTAAAGTTCAACATCTAACCAGTCAGATGAAATTCTAAGTACTGTATTTCTCTTTATAAACAAACTTTACTGTTTAAAATACATGTAAAATGCAAAACTCCAGTGGGTGTAACAAGATGTCAGCTTTCCCCCTTCTCAGTGTATCCTTACTATGGAGGAGTGCTGGGTGTAGCAAGATGGCGGCGAGGGAACGTCACTTCCGTTACACATACTGATGGGTCGTCTAATCTGACGAAACACCAGCATGCTTCAGAGGACAATGGCCCTCCTTTGCATCACGCTGATAGGGGACAGACTTTTCTACTCTGACTGTGGCTGCTTTCTAAAGTAAATGAACTGTAATGCCGCGTACACACAGTCGGAATTTCCGATGGAAACAGTCCGATGGGAGCCTTTCAACGGATTTTCCGACCGTGTGTATGCCCATCGGTCTTTTTCTGTCGGGATTTCCGACGGACTTTGGATTGAGAACCTGTTCTCAATTTTTCCGACGGAAAACCTTTCTATCGGATTTTCCGATCGTGTGTATGCAATTCCGACACGCAAAATTCTGACGCATGCTCGGAAACAATTTGACGCATGCTCGGAAGCATTCAACTTCCCTTTTATAGTGCTGTCGAACGTGTTTTATGCCGCTGTGTTACAGACCGTTGGAATTTGGTGTGACCGTGTGTAGGCAAGACAGCTTGAGCGAAATTCCGTTGGAATTCCGACGGGAAAACCATCAGAGCTTTTTCCGACGAGAATTCCGATCGTGTGTATGCGGCATAAGACGCTGCACACTTTTTTTTTAATGCACCTGGAATGTTTTTAGATCATTTTTAACTGAAAGTGCTATTGGGATTCAAAAAGCTATATACTAGAAAACATGTGACAAGAAAAATACTTGTTATCCGTAGCAACCAACCAGCTTCCAGGTGTCATTTCTGCACCACAAAGGTGAAAATGAAAGAAGGATTCTGATATAATTCTGACAAGAAATCTTCTTGTTTGCACAATTTTCATACATAAGCTCTTTACTGTTGACTATATTATATATGTACAGCTAGAGAAAAATATACGGCATGAATGAACATTACCAAACCAATCCAAGCCTGTAATGGTAACATCTGCCCATAAAGACATATGCAAGCCTTTTGCTTGTCAAACTACATAGTACATTGATTACAAAGCTGAGAAATCAACACAAACCACCAAAAAGCACAACGTTGCTGTAAATTTGGATTACCTGTCCCCTACTTCTCTAAATGTAATAATGAATTATTAAAAATCTGCAGACAGATTTCAAATCTGCACACAAGACAACCCAACCTCACTCCTGAAGCAGGAGCATCCTTTACAGAAAAGGGCTCGAAAATAAATCCTAAAAGAACAGAAAGAGCGTTACCTAGCAACAAGAAAAGTTTCTGCCAAAAACGGTTGCACTGACTGATAGGGTACCCAAACTTTCCCACATAGCACATTTCTTGTTTGTAAAAGAATAGTAAAAGTATCTTTTTGGCAGTGTCTATTTTTGAATGATTTACTTTTGAATCTAATTTTTGAATGAGCTTCATATTTGTACAATCTTGGATTTGTATGTGTTTGGATGTGTTATTTCAATAAAATAAAATTGTACTTTGCAAAGTGCACAGTCTATTTGCCTTTAGTAAATCAACCCCACAGTGCTCTTAATTGAGACAAATACACACTACAGAGGGATATGCTTTTTTCATATTTCATGTCGTGACGTTTAAAACCACTTTTCACTTAACCACTTCAGCCCCTTCCTGACCAGAGCATTTTTTGTGATTCGGCACTGCGTCGCTTTAGCTGACAATTGCGCGGTCGCGCGCTGCTGTACCAAAACAAAATTGATGTCCTTTTTTCCCGACAAATAGAGCTTTCTTTTGGTGGTATTTGATCACCTCTGCGGTTTTCATTTTTTACGCTATAAACAAAAAAAGAGCGTAAATTTTGAAAATAAAATATATATATATTTGATACTTTTTGTTATAATAAATATCCCCCAAAAAAATGTAAAAAAAAGAAATTTCTTCATCAGTTTAGGCCGATATGTATTCTTCTACATATTTTTGGTAAAAAAAAAAAAAAAAAAAATCGCAATAAGCGTATATTGATTGGTTTGCGCAAAAGTTATAGCGTCTACAAAATAGGGAATAGATTTATAGCATTTTTATTATTTTTAATTTTTTACTAGTAATGGTAGCAATCTGCAATTTTTAGTGTGGCTGCGACATTGCGGCGGACAGATCAGACACTTTTGAAACTTTTTTGGGACCATTAACATTTATACAGCGATCTATGTAAATGTCACTGGTAGGGAAGGGGTTAACTCTAGGGGGCGATCAAGGGCTTACATGTGTTCCCTCATATGTGTTTCTAACTGTGGGGGGGATGGGACTGACTAGAGGGGGAGACAGATCACTGTTCCTGATTAGTAGGAACAGCAGATCTGTCTCTCCTCTCCTGTCAAAACGGGGGGGGGGGGGGGGGTTTACATACACACATCCTCGTTCTGGCTCTCATGGACAGCGGACATCGCAGCCGCCAGCCACACGCATGCCTGCTATCGCTCTTAAAAGTGCCAAAGTACACCTAAACAATTTGGGGGGAACGAGCCGACCTGCCGCAGTATAATGACGGCGGCTGGTTGGCAAGTGGTTAAGGTAAGCGCACCTTATTATTTGCCACCTTGTGACTATCCATTTTTTATTGAATCCATTATTGAATAAACGTTTTTTGATAATGTACTAGGTGCGTGCGCCTTCCATTCTATTTTGTTTTTCTAGTACCAATTAGATTACCCCGTCTGGGGGGGGGGGGGCAGCATCAGCCTTTGAACACTTAAGGTAAGCCTTTCATAATGTGTTAGTATGCGATGCATAACTCTAATTTAACTTGCAGGGAGACTTTTTTTAAACGCTTGCCGACCAGCCACCGCAGTTTTACTTTGGCAGAATGGCACGGCTGGACGAAACAACGTTACCTTACATCGCTTTGCCTTTTTGCCACTAGGGGCGCGCTCAGCGTTTGCCAGGAGCCAGTGCCTGGCGGGCGCGATGACTGCCGGGCTCCCGCGAACGTTCGTGACAGAGCGAGAACAGTAAACACACAAATCCTGGTTCTCTCAGGGGAGTAGAGACAGATTGTGTTCATGTATGAACACTGATCTCTCTGTCCTCCTAGACAGTCCCATCCCCCCTTCAGTTAGAACACACACTAGGGAACACAGTTAACCCCTTGATCGCCCCCTAGTGTTAACCCTTTCCCTGCCAGTGACATTTATACAGTAATCAGTGCATTTTTATAGAACTGATCGCTGTATAATTGTCAACTGTCCCAAAAACGTGTAAAAAATGTCCGATCTGTCCACCGCAATATCGCAGTCCCGATAATATCGCCGCCATTACTAGTAAAAAAAAAAAAATGATAATAAAAATGCCATAAATATATCCCCTATTTTGTAGACGCTATAACTTTTGCGCAAACCAATCGATATACGCTTATTGCGATTTTTTTACCAAAAATATGTAGAAGAATACGT
>CM053031.1:64135186-64179601 GCA_028564925.1 Lithobates sylvaticus | reverse complement strand
GTGTAGGAAGCGCGGGGAGAGGTTTGTTTACACAGACCTCTCCCCATTCTTCAGCTCTGTGACCCGATCGCGGGACACCAGTGGTGATCGAGTCCGCTGGTCACGGAGCTCGCGACCCCACGGCTAGGCAATTAAAGGGGACGTACCTTACGTGCTTTTGCCTAGCCGTGCCATTCTGCCGACGTACATCGGCGTGAGGCAGTCGGGAAGCGGTTAAGACAGGAACAATCCAAATTTTCCAATCTGCTTAGAGTGACAAGTCAATGAGGACCTTCTGCTCGTGAACTGTCTGATGGATGTGTATGGGATGTCAGTCGTCTAGCGCCTGTTAGACAGAACTTCCTAAAAGTTTCATTTGAAAAAGGACAATTTTCTTCTACTGAATACCAAACTGTAGACTGGGAACCTAAGCCGCTTAGACATTTTTAAAAAGTTAGGTTTCCTGTGTGGACCAAGGATTATGTGTTGTCGGTAAAATGCATAGCACTGTTTTGTTATATAATTATTTACAGTGGGGAAAATAATTATTTGACCCCCTGCAGATTTTGTAAGTTTACCCACTTACCCATAGAAATGAAGGGTCTATAATTTTTATCATAGGTATATTTTAAATGATATAGACAGACTATAAACCAAAAATCCAAAAAAAAAACACATGATACAAATGTTATAAATTCTGTTGCAGTTCAGTGAGTAAAATAAATATTTGATTACGTACCAACCAACAATAATTCTGGCTCCCACAGACTAGCTACAGTATGTCCTTTCAATTTAAGAAGGTGCTCCCAAAGACACCTGTCCACAGAATCTTTCTTCCATTCAAACCTCACAATTATGGGCAAGACATTTGTTGGACAGCAAATGTCCAATGGAACCTACACAAAGTCGGAATTTCTGACAACAAGCTCACATCGTACATTTGTTGTCGCAAATTCCGACCGTGATGTTTTTCTGTCCTGGTGACCCCTTTTCTCTTCATTTCTTGTTTTGCCATCAAAGTGCAAAGAAGGGAGCATACTGTTTACAGTCGTCACTTCCTCACTCCACAAGTTAAGAATGTGATTTAACAAGAATTGCATCCAATAATGAAGGTCAAAATACTCTCAAGGCCACGTGCACAAAGTGTTACTGTAGACATACAAGTGCATTAAATTTGACTCTTGGAACTTGTAGTCCTGTTATAAAATGCATATCATATCCATAGGAACCATTGGAATACCATTCTTGTCATAAACAGAAATGGCAGTTGTGTAATGATTTGCATTGGGCTCTTTATGCCACATGCCTCTTGCAGGATGCTCAATAGTCCACTGATGTTGTCTTGTTTTGCTCAAGTAGGTTGAGCAGAGTCCTGCAAATTCAAGCTTGGTACCAGGTTCTGAGAAAGAACAAGATGGCAGCAGAAGGGTACTTGATAGTCTGAATTAGGATTTAGTTTCTGGGTTTACTTAGTTACTTAGTTCACATTTTTTAAGCATGCGTTGATAATGCTTGCCTTGCATGTTTTCAAGTTTTCATTTCTTTCTTTAGCTGTAGCATTTAAAGTTGATATGTAGTTTTGTCACATTGGGGCTTATTTCATCATGCAAACTTTTAGCAAATGAATACCTGAAACTAATTCATTGTGAGATTTTATCAGACCATTAACAGGCAGATATCATTTTTGATAACCTTGCCACTAGTCCTTGTTGTCATCACCAAGTGCTCAAGTTCTCTGTATCATCCTCTACTGAAGCTAATTATCCCCAATTAGTGGCATATATTTTCTGTACACAATAACACTTCTGTAGCTGATAATTGAATTCAACATCAAACATGAAAGATGCTTCATTAACCCCTATGTTGTCCCAGGTTTTGTCTATGGAGCAGGGGTCATTCACACTGCTTAAAATGTGCCTGTATGGATTGGTATTGTCAAAGAATTGGGCAGATGACAGAACCAAGTAGCCAAAGGCCTTTATTCATCAATCTGTAATAGCACTTAAGGTGATTGTAAATGATCACCTTGTAAAACAATCCATTCAGTTTAAAATAAAAATGAAAGGTAAAACATTTTGGTATAGATATAAATAACATTATAAATACCTCTTTTTCCCTTTTTATAAATGATCACATTCCCTCTGTTCTCAGCTGCATAAGAGCTGAGGGGAAGAGCATCAACAGTACACAGAGCTTCCCAGTGAAAGGCTGTGCAGGGGAGGCATGTCAGGACAAGCTTGATCATTGGAGGAGAGCAGGCGGAGTTCCCAGCATAGCTAGAGAACTGACCACGCTGTGTTCTCCTGCTTATTGTGGTCAGTTTATAATAGGAAAGCAGAGGGACTAGCGGGAACACCAGGGATTTCACACAAAGGAAGCAATACAAAGAGAACTGGATACTTTTTCCTACAAGTACATGGTACAGCAGGCACATATCAAGAATATGAAACGTTGGGGTAACAAACACTTTAAGATTTGCTAAAGTGGTCTCCCAAAATATATTATCACATTATAATATTGCTTTAATGCTCACTGCTATCACCATTTGACAATTTGATTAAGGGATTAATGTTCAAAGGAAAAAAAAAAAAGAAAAATTTGTGTTTTACCATACCTGTTGAGGATGTTTAAACTTAAAAAATACATTCTAGTAGCATTGTCCTTTCTGAGTTCTCAATGGAAGGGTCTGTCTGGTAAAATCACTTGTTCATCTCTAGTCTTGTAATAAGACATAAACTGCCAGGAAAAGCAGTATGCCAGTCACCTGATATTAGATTTACAATGTGTTCTGTATACACAATGTATATAATGGCCCTAATGTTGCCATAGGTACAAATAAGAAACATTTTTCCATTTTTGTCAGTTTTAGGAAAACAGATTGAAAAAGAGAGAGAATTATTATTTTTTTTTAATGACATTAAATTACAAAATAATCTATGTAGCGGTTATATATGTTAAATAGGTTTTTCAATAAAAGTGGTATTTTTCTTTATTAAAAAAAAAAAAAAACTGCATGTGATCTGTAAATAAGCCTCAATGTGATTTAGTGAAATTTTGTGTCTGCAGTGATTTTTGTAGATTGAGCCCTTTATAGATGAGTGTGAAAATCTTGGGCCTTCACACCTATCTGTTGACAGCTGTGTATGAAAACCAAAAATACATGCAACTTGACATCTTTACACTCTTGTAAGGACATCCTAAGGGGAATGTATCACTTTTCAGTGCTTAGATGTATTAAATCATCTGTCAACTCCTCTTCGGTTGAAAGGAGGGAATGGTTTCCTAGTAGTTGTGTCCTGCAGACCAACAAACCTGAAAACATTCAATGAGTACACTGTGTGGCCAAAGTTTTGTGAACACCTGACCATCGCACTTATATGTGTTTGTTGAACATCCCATTCCAAAACCATTGGTATTAATATGCAGTTGTCCCGTTCCCCCCATTCTTCCCTTTGACTATAAAATTCTTCTGGGAAGGCTTTCCTTGAACTTTTGTCATGTGTTAGTGGGTGTTTGTGCCCATTTAGCTAAATTCATCCCAAAGGTGTTTAGTGGGGTTGATTTTTATAAAGGCCACTGAAATTGCATCCACGAATGAAGGTCAAAATACTCTCAAGGCCACGTGCACAAAGTGGTGCTGTAGACATACAAGTGCCACGTTAACAAAGTGGTAGTGTAGACATACAAGTGCATTCAATTTGACTCTTGGAATTTGTAGTCCTGTTATAAAATGCATATCATATCCTAGGCATAGGAACCATTGGAATATCATTCTTGTCATAAACAGAAATGACAGTTGTGTAATGATTTACATTGGGCTCTTTATGCCACATGCCTCTTGCAGGATGCTCAATAGTCCACTGATGTTGTCTTGTTTTGCTCAAGTAGGTTGAGCAGAGTCCTGCAAATTCAAGCTTGGTACCAGGTTCTGAGAAAGAACAAGATGGCAGCAGAAGGGTACTTGATAGTCTGAATTAGGATTTTGTTTCTGTACACTGATTTTTATACAGGCCACTGGAATTCCTTCACACCAACCTTATCACAGTATGTCCCATAGGGAGCTGACTTTGTGCACAGGGGCACGGTCATGTTGTGGAAACTGTTGCAACACGATTACAAATGCACAATGGTCTGTAATGTCTTGTATGTAAGCTGTAGCATTAACAGTACCCTTCACTGGAAGCCCCTGAGCTCCATAATATATAGGGAAGTCCACATACTTTTGGCTATATAGTGTAGATGTGATGCTCAGGTGTTTATACATTTTTGGCCAATTAGTCAGGGGGATTTATCAAAAATTGAGCAGGCAGAATCTGGAGCTGTTGTGCAAGCCAACTAATCAGCTTCTAGCTTTGATTTTCAAAGCTTTAACAAGCTGAAGAAAGAAGCTGATGGACGCCATGCATAACTGCTCAAGTTTTGATAAATTCCCTCCAGTGTATTTCACGAATGTCTTAGGCTCCTTATGAAATAGTAGGCTGGTATCTTTATTTTTGCAAAAGCCTGCAAAATAGATGAAGGGTTTTACAACTTGGACTTTCCTCTTCGTCGGCAATTAATGTAATTCAATATTTCTGTTGTGCCAGGTTAGAAGAGTTCCCGGCTCAAGTGGACACCTCCATAAAACAGAAGATGGTGACTGGGAGTGGAGTGATGATGAATTAGATGAAAAAAGTCCCGAATACAAAGATGCATTATCCAAAGAAAAGGTATTGTCTCAGGGGGGTGTCTGGGAAGGGACAGTGGGTTTCTGTAAGACACTGGATGCTTTAAGTGCAAGGCAGATTGTAGAATTTTGGTATTGGTTGCATGACCTAAATGTCACCATATTGGGACCCTTCTCTTTGTCATCACTGTGCCTTGGGAAAGGGGCCATGTGCAGTCCTGGATATTTGTGGTTGATATTGTTTTCACTTATGTCTAGATAAAAGAAAATTATTGTTCAAGAAAGGTGTGCTGGTGGAAATTCCTATATACAGACACTAGAATTAGTCTATTAGTACATACACTCACCGGCCACTTTGTTAGGTACACCTGTTCAATTGCTTGGTAACATAAACTGCTAATTAGCCAATTACATGGCAGCAACTCAATGCATTTAGGCATATAGATGTTGTGTAGACAACTTGCTGAAGTTCAAACCAAAAATCAGAGTGGGTAAGAAAGGGGATTTAAGTGACTTTGAACGTGGTATGGTTGTTGGTGTCAGAAGGGCTGGTCTGAGTATTTCAAAACCTGCTGATCTACTGGGATTTTCACGCACAACCATCTCTCGGGTTTACAGAGAATGGAAAATATCCAGTGAGTAGAAGTTGTGTGGAGAAAAATGCCTTGTTGATTTCAGAGGTCAGAGGAGAATGGGCAGATTTGTTCAAGACGATAGAATGGCAACAGTACCTCAAATAACCTCTTGTTACAACCAAGGTATGCAGAATACCATCTCTGAATGCACAACACATCAAACCTTGAAGCAAATGGGCTACAGCAGCAGAAGACCACACCTGGTGCCACTCCTGTCATCTAAGAACAGGAAACTGAGGCTACGATTCATACAGGCTCGCCAAAATTGGAAAATGTTACCTGGTCTGATGAGTTTCAATTTTAGCTGCGACATGCAGAGGGTCAGAATTTGGCGCAAACAACATAAATGCATGGATCCTTCCTGCCCTGTATTACCGGTTCAGGCTGGTGGTGGTGTAATGGTGTGGGGGATATTTTCTTGGCACATTTTGGGCCCCTTAGTACCAATTGAGCATTGTTTAAATGCCACGGCCTACCTGAGTATTGTTGCTGACCATGTCCATTCCTTTATGACTACAGTGTACCCATTTTCTAATGGCTCCTTCCAGCAGGATACTGCTCACAAAGCTCACATCATCTCACCACTGGTTTCTTGAACATGCCAACAAATCTGCAGAAACTGCATAATGCTATCATGTCCATATGGACCAACATCTCTGAGGAATGTTTCCAACACCTTGTTGAATCTATTTTATGAAAAATTAAAGCGGAGTTCCACCTACATTTTTCACTCCTCACCATACAACACTAATGTCCGGTTTTGCATTGGCTCCCGGGAGATCTTGGTCAGCTTGACATGGCACTGCTACCATAACATTTAACATTGGCGTCTATGGAAATTTTTGGTCAGCTTGGCATGACATTACTCCAATAACATTTAACATTGGCGTCTATGGAAAATCTTGGTCAGCTTGCCATGGCAGTCTGACCAAGATTGCACCGCACTGCACATATGCTGGGTAGCCAGCATGCACAGAATCCAGGAAGAAGGATACTGTGGCTTCAGATGCCCACACTGGAGATGGCTGCTCTGTGCAGGAACTTCACAAAGTAAGAAAACAATGCTGCACAAATAGAAAACTGGGTATAGTTTACAGCACACCTTTGTTACATTGCACGAGGCATGAGTATTCTAGGGGTATTTTTTATCTTAAGTCATATTTCAGCCGGAAACTCCACTTTAAGGCAGTTATGAAGGCAAAAAAGGGTCCAACCGGTACTAGTAAGCAGTGGCGGTGTGTCCATTAGGGGGGCTCGGGCGCCGCCCCCTCTCTCCAGCCACCCCCTCTGTGTACTATGGATAGATTCATGCATTGCATGCCCATATGATGGGCAGAGTGGCTGCATATGATAGGCAGAGAAACTGCATATGATGGGCACAGTAGGCTGTATGTTATGGGCACAGTTGGCTGCATATGATTGGCACAGTGGCTGCAAATGATATTTTGTTCCAGTACTTTTTTAGAATTTTTCAGTTCGTTTGCGCCCCCCCAAAAATTTTGAGCACCAGCCGCCACTGCTAGCAAGGTAACTAATAAAGTGGCCAGTGAGTGTATATTTTACTTGATCTCTGCTGAATACAAATTGGTATGCCCTAAAAGGGTTTACACTTCCATACATAGTATAAATATCATTCACAGTTCCATCAACACTTTTAAATGCAAATGTCTATCAGCATCTAATGTCTTTGTTTTTCTTCCTGTTTAGTCAAGACGAATCAATGATGACAGTGAAGATGCAGAGGTAAGTGTCTTAATATGTTTTCTATATTAATTCAATTCATGTGGGCTATTAAATGAGACATGTATAATTTATATAATGGATTTGTTTAAAAAATGTGGAGCTGTTTCTAATGCCGCATACACATGACCGGACTTTGCGACGGACTAGGTCCGACGGTCTTCCCAACGGACTTTCGGCGGAGTTCCGACAGACTTTCCGAACAAACGGACTTGGACACACACAAGCACACCAAAGTCCGACGGATTTGAATGTGATGACGTACGACCGGACTAGAATAAGGAAGTTCATAGCCAGTAGCCAATAGCTGCCCTAGCGTTGGTTTTTGTCCGTCGGACTAGCACACAGACAAACATTTTTTTTCAACCAGCATTGAGTCCGTCGGAAAGATTTGAAACATGTTTTAAATCTAAAGTCCATCTGATTTTTAGACAGCAAAGGTCCGATGAAGCCCACACACGATCGAATTGTCTGGTGGATTTGTTCCGTCGAAAACCTAGTCCGTCGAAAAGTACACGGCATTATAGCAATCAGATTTATAGATTGATGTTTTCCCTTTCCAATCTGATTTGTAAAACAGCTATTCTAATGCCCCGTGCACACGGTCGGATCTCAAATTTTTTCCGTTGGAAATTCCGACTGAAAAAGTCAGATGGATCCCACACACGGGCAGATTTTCTGACAACATGGTCCGATCGACCATGTTGTCGGCAAATCCGCCCGTGTGTGGGCTCCATCAGACTTTTTTCGTTGGAATTTCCGACGGAAAAAATTTGAGATCCTGCTTTCAAATTTTCCGACAACAAAATACAATCAGACTTTTTCCGATCGTGTGTAGAGAATTCCGACGGACAAAGTGCCACGCATGCTCAGATCAAATTATGAGACCAAAGCTATTGGCTACTAGCCTCTACGTAGTTCCGTCATACGCAGCGAACGTCACCGCGTTCAGAATGATCGGATGTTCCAACAACTTTGTCCGACCGTCTGTATGCAACACCAGTGTCAGAAAAAATCCGACGGATTTTGTGGTCGGAATTTCCGACCGTGTGTACGGGTGCTAATTCTAAAGTTTACATGTATAGTCACCTGTGTTTATCAGACTTAAAATATGACTCTTATTTCTACTACAAACGGGGCGTGATTTCTGAAAATACAGATAGTAATTATTATTAATTGTAGCATTTTAGAGAAGTCATGCAATTCCGGTGCTCTTTAGCCATCTGGAGGTGGGTTATAAAATGCATTCATCCTTTAGCTTACTAAGAACACTCAAAGTGTTTCTCTGACTGGTTGGCCTCCTTAGTTGGCATTGGTATGTGGGCAATATTGAGAGCAGCATGTACATTCATTGTGTGTAGAATTTTCTGCAAACTGATTAGACTTTCATGCTGAAATGTGGAGGTGAAAGGTGGGTATGGACTTTTTTTTCCGCTATAATAACTATGGCAACAGTGGCCCATCCCATTACACTGCATATAAAGTAAATTTAATATGACAAATTTTCATTTAATCCTTGACTTGGTTTGATGGATGTGGATTCACTTCAGCAAAACATATTGACTTTCTAATACCAGGCCAATTTTCTGAATAGTATGCATTCACTGCTGTTGCCCACAGACTCTTGCTGTCATGTTCTTTTGTGATATTGAGCTTGACTTCTTATTGATTTTAGAACATCGGGAGCTGTTACTAGTGGAGGCAAGAATATTTCTGCCGTACATTAACCTGTTAATAATGCATCGCCCCATTTGAAGCTCCTTAACTCTTAAAAAATGAAGGCCAAGAGCTGTAGTAATAATGATTTTTTTTTTCATTATTTTGATGGTTTCATTATTTCGGAAAGCCTATTTTGTTCCCCAACTACATCATAGCCGTAACCTTTCTGTAAAAAAAAACATACTGTATATGAAGCCTGATTTAACTAATCATTGGCTCAAAACATAGATCATTCTTCTATACTGTATTCAGTATAAACAAGCCTCAATGTTACAAAGGTGCAGTATTTTATGTAGTTAAAAAATATAATAGAACATTTCAAGCTTTTTGTTGATTGTCTCCAAATTTTTGCATCATTTTGTAACAAATATATTTGCAGCTGGGGTCAATTCCCAAAGATCATAACACAGGTTTATGCTTCTGTCTGTCATAAAGTGACTAAAGTATCATGGTCCTGCACATGGGCGTCCGCAGAACTTTTTTCAGGGGGGGCATTATTTTAAGGTCACCCATGCTCCGCCCCTTTTCGACAATGTCATTATCACGGTCAGAGACTGTAGACATAGTACAGGAGATGGTCAGAGACTGCAGACATACACATGTACACATACACCCAGATACATTACACCCCTATACACACAGATACATTACACCCCCATACACACAGATACTTCACACCCCCATACACACTGATACATTACACCCCCATACACCCAGATATATTACACACAGATACATTACACCCCCATACACACAGATACATTACACACCCCCATACACACAGATACATTACACCCCATACACACAGATACATTACACCCCCATACACACAGATACATTACACCCCCATACACACAGTTACATTACACCCCCATACACACAGATACATTACACCCCCATACACACAGATACATTACACCCCCATACACCCAGATACATTACACCCCTATACACCCAGATACATTACACCCCCATACACCCAGATACATTACACCCCCATACACCCAGATACATTACACCCCTATACACCCAGATACATTACACCCCCATACACACAGATACATTACACCCCCATACACCCAGATACATTACACCCCTATACACCCAGATACATTACACCCCCATACACCCAGATACATTACACCCCCATACACCCAGATACATTACACCCCCATACACCCAGATACATTACACACCCCCATACACACAGATACATTACACCCCCATACACACAGATACATTACACCCCCATACACACAGATACATTATACCCCCAGATATATTACACACAGATACATGGTGCCCCCGATTGATATGCGCACTTGTCTAGAGGTACCGCTGGCCATGCCAGGGGGGGGGGGCACTTGACCCCCTTTGCCCCTATCTGCGAACGCCCATGGTCCTGCACATACATCTGCAGCAGCTTTCTGTGTCCTCTGCTTTGCCCAAATACTGAGCCATTCTGATCAGGCAAAGCTTCAACATTTTCCGGTAGAGGTATATGTTGCCTCCCACATTCTGCCACAGTTAGATCATACCAGCCCCCTTCTGCTTCTCAGACTTTCCTTTTGGCCAGTGAGGCAACTATCGTAGTGATGGTCCAATGGGTTAAAAACAGCCATCATTTGGTCACAGTGGGGGCGTCTCCATGAAACCTTATACCTGTAAGTAGCCTGTTTTTTTTTTTTTGTGTGTGCGGTCATGCTACACTGTACCCAAACTAAATTTTTATAATTTTGTTCCCACAAATAGAGCTTTCTTTTGGTGGCGTTTGATCACCTCTGGGATTTTTATTTTCTGTTAAACAAAGAAAAAAAAGACATGAAATTTTGAAAAAAAAAATGTTTTTTTTTTTTGTTTCATTTACAAAACTTTGTAAATAAGTAAGTTTTCTCCTTCACTGATGGGGCTGCACTGAAGGGCACTGATGGGCACTGATGAGGTGGTACTAATGAGGTGGCATTGATGGTCACTGATGATGGGCACTAATATGCGGCACGGATGGGCTCTGATAGGCGGCACAGATGGGCACTGATAGGTGGCATGGATGGGCACTGATAGGTGGCACTGATGTACTGTAATGTATGTCACTGATGGATGCCAATCAGTGCCAAACAAAAATGCCTGCCAATCAGTGATGCCCATTGTGGGCACTGATTGCCATCCATTGTGGGCACTGATTGCCATCCCTGGTGGTCTAGGGTGGCATACCTGGTGGTGACATCCCTGGTGGTCCTAGTGGCGTCCCTGGTGGTCCAGTGTGGAAATCCCGGGGGGAGGGGGCTGCGCTGATAATCGATCAGCACAGACCCCCCCTGTCAGAGGAGCAGCCGATCGGCTCTCCTCTACTCGTGTCTGACAGACGTGAGTGAGGAAAAGCCGATCACCGGCTCTTCCTGTTTACACTGTGATCAGCCGTGATTAGACATGGCTGATCACGTGGTAAAGAGTCTCTCCAACAGACACTCTTTACCTAGATCGGTGTTGCGGGGTGTCAGACTGACACCCCGCAACAACTATCGCCGCGATTTTTCAGCGTTACAGTGCTGTCACATTTTGTATGAAAATGCCCCCCCCCCCCCCAACTCGCTCATCCATATCTTTATGGACCTTTCTTTGTGCACTGGTGCGCAGTCATATTGGAACAGGAAGGTGCTATCCCCAAACTGTTCCCACAAAATTGGGAGCATGAAATTGTCCAAAATGTCTTGGTATGCTGACGCCTTAAGAGTTCCCTTCACTGGAACAAAGGGGCCAAGCCCAACCCCTGAAAACAAACCCCACACCATAATCCCCCCTCCACCAAATAATTTGGACCAGTGCACAAAGCAAGGTCCATAAAGACATTGATGAGCTAGTTTGTGGTGTAGGAACTTGACTGGCCTGCACAGAGTCCTGACCTCAACCCGATAGAACACCTTGGTGATGAATTTGAGAGGAGACTGTAGGCCTTCTCATCCACATCAGCGCCTGACCTCACAAACGTGCTTCTGGAAGAATGGCCAAACATTTCCATAGACGCACTCCTAAACCTTGTGGACAGCCTTCCCAGAAGAGTTGAACCTCACCTCCCCAGCTAATATTCAACTCACATTTATTTAAGAATTGGTACTGCACTATCGGAAGAATTTTGTTCTTACATGTCGCTGTGGAACTACCGGCAAAAACTGAGGAGCCTAAGTTGAACCAGCTCACTGGGAGGTCATTCTATTTGCTGTGGAGCTTTATCTATCTAGAGCTACAATAAGGAACTACCCAAGACCACTGTGGAGCATTCCCCATAGGAGAGGTGCACTGTGTGCAAAAGTGTGTTTGACCCCCTGCCGGGTCTTGCAGTGAGGTGAGCGATCATTGCACGCGATGGTGGGAGCACTGTTGTTCGGTAGAGCAGTAAAGCAATATTTATTCTTTTAGCTTATTATATATGCAGTGCTGTCACATTCACTTTATTATCTTCTTTTTCTTGTGGGAACACTTAGGTGACAGCAGCAGCATTCGTTCACTTTTGCAGTAGTTTCTATTTAGTGCTAGTTTATTGATTAGCAACTATCTTTCTATTTAATTTAGTATTGCCTGCAGAAAACTCATAGTTTAAGTCTTGGCTGCACAGAAATAATATAGGCAATGGCCTTAACTGCTTGAAATAGGCTTTTGACTGGAGTATCTATTAATACAAATAAAAGTAGCTTAAAAAAAAGTGAGCAATGCCTTTTACTTTCCCCAGCCTCTGCATAGTAATCACAAATACATTTCTTACATCAGTTTATATTGTTAAAGTATATGTGACATAACACAATTAATTTTGCCCATGAGACTTTATATGAAGCGCATTACTAATTGAACTGGTCTAAACAAAACAGTTCAGTTATATATATCAATATAAAACTATTCCAGATACTTAAACATAATAACTCTTTATTGTACATCGTTTTATAACCATAAAAACAATTGCATAACAAAGTAATTCTACCAAGATACTGGATGGCGGAGAGGCTTCACCTCTACCTTCTATAATTCGTATACATAAAATGACAGTCCAACATAGTATAACTCAGCGGGGGGTTCCACCATCTTTGTGAAGCTGATCTACATGTTTCGCGGTATTCCTGCTTCTTCAGGAGTACAGTATATAAGGTGCAACAACATTTCTTGGTTACAGCTACAAAGTGTATTTCCAACCAAGTGCAACTTCACAGCATCATAAAAATGTCCCTAGGTGGGTGTGGGAGCATAGTAAAAGAGGGAGAAACAAGGTGCATCAGTCCCTGGATTCTGTGAACAATACATACACCTCAGAAGTCTGTCCGTAGTCCACAATTCATGTAGCCTATGCACTTCTAAATTGGTGGCAGAGATATCATCCACAGCACCGCAGGCCTCTAATGCCCCGTACACACGGTCGGATCTTCCGACGAAAAATGTCCTATCGGACAATGTTGTCGGAAATTCCGACCGTGTGTAGGCTCTATCTGACTTTTTCCGTTGGATTTTCCGACGGACAAAGTTTTATCTCCTGCTCTCAAATTTTCCGACAACAAAGTCCTATCGGACTTTTTCCGATCGTGTGTAGCGAATTCCGACGGACAAAGTGCCATGCATGCTCAGATCACATTACAAGACCAAAGCTATTGGCTACTAGCCTCTACGTAGTCCTGTCGTACGCAACAAACGTCACCACGTTCAGAATGATCGGATTTTCCGACAACTTTGTCCGACCGTGTGTATGCAACACCAGTGTCGGACAAAATCCGTCGGAAAAAATCCGATGGATTTTGTGGTCGGATTTTCCGACCGTGTGTACGGGGCATTACTCTGTCGGAGTCTGCCTGCTCAGCGGGGAATCCGTCAGCTAACCCCGCTCAACAGTCAGATGGCTGATCCGTGTCCGCTTCACTTATGCAGAGCGGACACAGACACAGCCTGCTCTCCTCTGTGGGCGGTCGGATGGAAACGGACCACCTGTCCATTTACACTGGACTCCCATCCGTTCCTTCTGTTTTTCAGATTGGATGTCAGCAGGTGTCAATGGACACATGTTGGTTGACAACCACAGCTCCATAGGAGGGACTGGAGGATCTGATTGGGTCTGCCTGAAAAACTGTGAAAGGGCCCTTGCATACACTGATGAGCTGGACAGGATTGGCTGTGTCAGCAGGAGACAGTGATACAGCAGTACATTGATCTTCCCAGTTTAGCTGTGGGGAATGTTGACTTGTGTCATCACAAGCCTCACCATTGGATTACAGGCTCACACATTGGATAGAAGCAAACTGACCACGCTTGGATGGATGTGTTTCTGTGCCCTGGTGTGCTCAGTTTGAAATAGGAAAGAAGGGGGACTGACAGGGTCACCGGGTATTTCACACAAAGGCAACAATACCAAGAGAACAGGATACTTTTTAATACAAGTTCATTGTACAACAGACACATATCAAAAGTATGAAATGTTGGAGTAACATACAAATTAAGCATGCCTTGCATGGCGCAGCCTTAATGCCTTTTCATCCCGCACCTTTATGCATGCGCAGATCAGGACAAGTATTTCACCATAGAGAGTAAGGGCAACCTTCATCTTCAACTTGGTGCATATGAAGGACAGACTTCCATTATTTACTTATGACTGTGATGCCGCGTACACACGACGGGACTTTCCGGCAAACTAGGTCCGACGGTCTTCCCGAGGGACTTTCGGCAGAGATCTGATGGACTTTGCGAACGAACGGATTTGGCCACATACGAACGGACTAAGTCTGGTCGAAAGTCCAATAGCTGCCCTTGCGTCGTATTTTTTTCCTTCGAACCAGCACACAGACGAACAGTTTTCCCGATTTTCCAGCCGGAATTGAGTTCATCAGATAGATTTGAAACATGTTCTATTTCTAGGTCCGCCAGATTTTTCCCCCGAAAAACGAATGGATTAGCCCACACACGATCGGATTGTCCGACGGACTAATCCCGTCAGACCTAGTTTGCCGGAAAGTCAGGTCGTGTTTACGCGGCATAAGGCTCCATTCACACTTGTACGACTTCAAAGTTGTGCGACTTTGGAGTGCAACTTTGATGCAACTTTGGGTGGCTGTGATTTGGACGTGTCTTTTTGTCCCTCTGCAAAGTCAGACCCACTGTTGCACGTAAAACATTCAGGTAGGATTCATGCTTTTGAGGGTTAACATTGAAGTCTGTGGCCCTCAGGTTGCATGAAAGTCGTACCAAAGTAGTGCATGAACCACTTTGAAGTTACAGCTACTTTAAGTGTGTATGCGGTCTAAGCTGACTCTAAACTCTAGTTTGGAATAAAAAAAAAATCTAATTATATGTATTCAAAATTCAAAGAAGCACCTTCTATTGCGCTCATCATCCTCCAAATCTCTGTATGTATGTAGGAACATAGTTACCCTCTCTTGTTTGCTCCTGAAATGAACTAGGGCAGTGATGGTGAACCTTGGCACCCCAGATGTTTTGGAACTACATTTCCCATGATGCTCAACTACACTGCAGAGTGCATGAGCATCATGGGAAATGTAGTTTCAAAACATCTGGGGTGCCAAGGTTCGCCATCACTGGACTAGGGACTATATACTATAGACCAGTGGTCATCACCCCTTTCCTCAGGGCCCACTAACAGGCCAGGATTTATGTATTACCTTGGGGAGATGCAGACTAGAATACTGCAATCACTGAGCAGCAAATTATATCACCTGTCATGTATTTCAGTTATCTTGCAAACCTGGCCTGTTAGTGGGCCCTGAGGACAGGGTTGATGACCACTGATATAGACTATGGGATCTGTAGCGTGCATAGAGCAGTGCTCATGACTGCAACTAGTGTGCATTACCCATTCACAGAGGACATTACAAGGAGGCACAGTAAGAAACAATTTCATGGAAAACAGGTTACACAGCCATTTAAGTGATGCTAAAGTCTAGTTGTTTTATTTTTTTTGTTTAGAAATAATAAACATGTCATACTTACCTGCTCTGTGCAGGGGTTTTGCACAGAGCAGCCCAGATCCTCCTCTTCTTGGGTCCCTCACTGGTGCTCCTGGCCCCTCCCTCCTTCTGAGTGCCCCCACAGCAAGCAGCTTGCTATGGGGGCACCGAGCCAATGATGGGATGATATTGCTTTTATTTATGCTGCACTCATCCTTCAAAATAGACTTTACATGTATAGTGCCATTCTAACAGTATAAACAAAAGCAGTATTAAAGTGATACTAAGGTCTCATGTTTTTTTTGTTTCAAAATAACAAACATGTTATACTTACCTGCTCTGTGTAATGGTTTTGCACAGAGCAGCCAAGATCTTCCTCTTCTCGGGTCCCTCTTTGGTGCTCCTGGCCCCTCACTCCCATTGTGAGCCCCCACAGCAAGCAGCTTGCTATGGGGGCACCGAGCAAAGCTGCGGCTCCGTATGTCCATTCAGACACAGAGTCGCAGCTTGGCCCGCTGTCTCTCCTCATTTGCTTACTGACTTTGACAGCAGCAGGAGCCAATGTCGCTTCGTTGCTGTCTCAGCCAATGAGGAGGGAGAGCCCCGGACAGCCGAGTCTCTTATGCACATCGCTGGATCGGAGGACTCAGGTAAGAATTAGGGGGCTGAGGGGAGCTGCTGCATACAGACATTTTTTTTTTTAATCTTAATGCAAAGAAGGCATTAAGATAATAAAAAAAAACACTTTAAAGCCAAAACCAAATAATGTAATATATTGCAGATTACTGATCATTAGATGTGATGCATGCATCAGTTTCCTTTTCTTTGGCTTTCCCCCTTTTTTCACCTGGTGATCATCCAGTAACATACCTCCAGTATTAGTGAGACACAACTCTGGAGAAATTAGCATAGGAGGCACAGCATACAGCAGCACTGACAGTCTGGGGCGGGAGGGTAGTGTTAACCACTTGATTACTGGGCACTCCTGCCCAGACCAATTTTCAGCTTTCAGCGCTGATGCACTTTGAATGACTTTGAAGAGCTTTCTTATGGTGGTATTTAATCACAGCTGGGGTTTTTTATTTTTTGCTAAACAAACAATAAAAGATGGAACGTTTTGAAAAATAAAAAATCATGTTTGTTATAAAATTTTGCAAACAGGTAATTTTTCTCCTTCATTGATGAGGCGGCACTGGTGGGCACTGATAGGCTGCACTGATGGGCACTGAGAGGCACAGTTAAGGCGGCACTGATAGGCACAGATAAGGCGGCACTGATGGGAACAGATAAGGCGGTACGGATGGGGACAGATAAGGCGGTACTGATGGGCACAGATAAGGCGGCACTGATGGCCACTGATGGGTGGCACTGATAAGTACTACTGATAGATGGCACTGATGAGCGCTGGTAGGTGACACTGATGGGCACTGATAGGTGGTACTGATGGGTGGCACTGATTGTGGGCATTGATAGGTTGCACTGTGGGCACTGATAGGTGGCGTTGGTGGGCACTGGTAGGTGGCACTGTTGTCTACTGCAAGGTGGCACTGGCAGGTGGCACAGGTGGGCACTGAGGAGCTGGCGACAGCTCTCCCTGATCGGGACTGATGTCCCTCTCACCGGTGATTGGCTTTACCGATTACCGACTCTGTTTACATCACATGATCAACTGTCATTGTCTGACAGCTGATCGGGTGGTAAGAGGTCGGGATCGACCCCTTACTCCGATCTGTAATCCAGCGAGTCTCATAGACTCGCTGATCACAGAGCGTGCTGCGCAGGCCGCTCGGACACGGGAGGACGTTAATAGACGTACTCCCGGCAAAGCAGGTCCGCGCTGTAGCCGTCATTCGGCTATAGCACGAATCTGAAGAAGTTAAATGTATTAGCAGACAAACTGAAGCCAAACTCCAGCTCACACTTTATAATCAGTTACAGCAAACAGTTATTTTCCTCTTCGGATAAAAGTTATTCATGAATAAATAAAAGCTGATCATTTTAATCACCCCTGCCAGTGTTAAGTGGTTTGCCTCATCCATGTAAACTGATTGGTGTTTAATTCTGCTTTAAGACCACTTTCACACTGAGGCGCTTTTCAGGCGCTTTCACCCTAAAAACAGCGCCTAAAAAGCTCACGAAAAACTTATTTCCATTAAAATCAATGAACACTTTCACACTGGGGCAGTGTGCTAGCAGGGCTGTGAAAAACTCCCCTCCCATTGAAATGAATGAAAAGCTCTTCAAAAGCGCCTGAAAAGCTCTTCAAAAGCGCTCAATGTTTTTACTGGCCGTTTAGAAGCGCCTCAGTGTGAAAGTGGCCTTAGTATCTCCCTTTGCTCTTTTTTTTAAACATACTACACAATAATTACTGTTAGCATCTTTCAATGCCAAACTGATAAAGCAACAACGTCTTGATCATTGACCATGTCAAGTCATTGATCTTTGTCCCTGGTCCTTGGTGTGCACTGATGTTAAAGCGTCTGAAGTTTCACACGACTTCATAGAGTGTGTAGGGAAGATAAGACTAGAAAGTATACTTTTGTATGTGGGCCTAACATTAGCAAATAATGCAGCTTAGGATATCCTTTACACACATTGTAGACTGCATCAGAGAGTAACACCGGCAATTTCAGCATATAATTATATTAACTTGAAATCGGATATTATTAAAGATAGTTTTTCATCATAATGCAAAATACTATTCAAGCTCCATTTTTAAAAAGCGGCAGGCTGTTAATTTTTCTAATCAATGCTAGCACTCTGTAGAGTATATTATGTGGCATTAAAACTTTTAATTACTGACAAAAAACTAAAAAGCATATGATTATACTTTAGAAGAGTTTTGTAACACTAGATAAATTGCACAGCCACCGGATCCCGCTGGCGGTGAAATTACAGATGCAATTACAGCAGTAAAAATTGCCGTTGTGTTGAACAGAGGCAAAATGGACATGGAAATTGAGTGATTAGGGTATGAAATGGCTCTCTGGCTTTGCCTGAGTATTAAGAGTGGTCAGCGATTAAAATACCATTTACATGGACGTTATCAGTGTATTAAGCAGCAGTGACTGAGTGGAAGAAAAATGTTATGTCAAACAGACTCCTGAATTTTGCCATGACTGAGATCTCTGTTTACTCAAGTTTTACTTTTTAATCTTAAAGGAAAATTATAACTTTTTTTTTGATTATTGTATTATGTGTTTAAACTGATTTCCTTTTGTTTTGTACCTGTTTGTATTTAATTTGGGGTAAATCCTTAACTTTCTGTTTGGAAAGAATGCTAGGCTTTCTATTGAGAAATCCCAGGCTGCCTTCATGCTCATTAGTAATTACCGTATTTATCGGCGTATAACACGCACCGGCGTATAACACGCACCCCAAGTTTAGGAGGGCATTTTTAAGGAAAAAAAGTTTTAGGAGGGAAGTTTAGGGAAAAAAAACACTTACATTTAAGCGTCATTTGCAGCTTTGCCCAGTGTGATTTGCAGCTTGTCAGCGTCATTTGCAGCTTGCCCAGCGTCATTTGCAGCTTGCCCAGCGTCATTTGCAGCTTGCCCAGTGTGTTTTGCAGCTTGCCCAGTGTGTTTTGCAGCTTGCCCAGTGTGTTTTGCAGCTTGCCCAGTATGTTTTGTAGCTTGCCCAGTGTGTTTTGCAGCTTGCCAGTGTCATTTGCAGGTTAGCCACATTTAAATTTGCCGCCTAGAAAGACCGCGGCGTGGGAAAAGACCGAGCGGCGCCGGAAAAACCCGAGCCGTCTGTTCGGCTCACAGTCCCGCCTCCCTGCTGTTTCGGAAGCGGGCGCAGGGAGGCAGGACTGCGAGCGGCGCCGGAAAAACCCGAGCCGTCTGTTCGGCTTGTCTCGCAGTCCCACCTCCCTGCTGTTTCGGAAGCTAGCGCAGGGAGGCGGGACTGCGAGCGGAGCTGAACAGACAGATCGGTCTTTTTCGGCGGCGCTCGGTTTTTTTCGGCGGCGCTCGTTTTTTTATTGACGGCGGTCGCTGTATTTCGGCGCCGTTTGATTTTTTTTTTGCACTTTTTTTTGGGGGATCGGCGTATAACACGCACCCACGACTTTCCCCCGAATTTAAGGGGGAAAAAGTGCGTGTTATACGCCGATAAATACGGTAAGTATTAAGTAATTAAGTAAGTATTAACCACATCAGCTCCGGAAGACTTTACCCCCTTCATGACCAGGCCATTTTATCACGATTCAGCACTGTGCTACTTTAACTGGCGATTGCGCAGTCATGCAATTCTGTATGCAAACAAAATTTATATAATTTATTTTTTCACACAAATAGGGCTTTCTTTTGGTGGTTTTTGATTACCGCAGCTTTTTTTTTTTTTGTGTGTGCTGTAAATGAAAAAAAAGCATCAATTTTGAAAAAAAAAATATATATTTTTTTTTTACTTTCTGTTATAAAACATATAAAATAAAATAAAAAAATTAAAATCTAATTTCTTCATAAATTTAGGCCAACATGTATTCTGCTACATGTCTTTGGTAAAAAAAAAAATCCCAATAAGTGTATATTGATTGGTTTTCGTGAAAGTTATAGCGTCTACAAACTATGGGATATATACTTAAAGCGGTTCTGCACACAATACAGTATGTTTCGCTCTATCGTTTCTATGTCCTTTAAATAGTTATAAATGGCTGTTTAATTATCTTTCATTGAAGCGTACCTCTTATCTTTGTAAGATCTTTTTTGTTCTCCCTGCGTCGGTGGGCGGTCTATATGCGGGTATCCGCATCATATCCTGTGTAATTCGCAGTGTCTCCTGGGATCTCGTATAATTAATCCCAGGAGTCACTGCGGAGGTCCGATGCAAAATCTCGCGATATTTCGCGACGCCACCCGTTGTCATGCCAACGTATAGGATTGCGCCGCTCGTAGCTGTAGCCACTGAGCATGCGCGGGAACCGGCAAGGAATGCTGGTTCCTCAGAAGCAAGGGAAGGAGGAAGTAATTGCTTGTGGGTTTCAAATGCCCACAAGCAAGATGACATCGGCCGAGAAGAGTTTTATATACTATCCTTTTGATATAAGACCGGACGGAGATAACGGGCAGCGTCACTCCAAAGAAGGAGATTATTAGCAATAGATTATTTAGAAACATTAACAAAAAATAAATAAAAAAATGTAAGTCCGTGCAGAACCTCTTACAGGGAGAACCTCTGGGGGAATCTAGGATGGAAAAGGACCTGGGGGTCCTAGTAGATGATAGGCTCAGCAATAGCATGCAATGCCAAGCTGCTGCTAACAAAGCAAACAGAATATTGGCATGCATTACAAAGGGGATTAATTCCAGAGATAAAACGATAATTCTCCCGCACCTAGAGTATGCTGTCCAGTTCTGGGCACCAGTCCTCAGGAAGGATGTACTGGAAATGGAGGCAGTACAGAGAAGGGCAACAAAGCTAATAAAGGGACTGGAGGATATTAGTTATGAGGAAAGGTTGCGAGCACTGAACTTATTCTCTCTGGAGAAGAGACGCTTGAGAGGGGATATGATTTCAATTTACAAATACCGTACTGGTGACCCCACAATAGGGCTAAAACTTTTTCTCGGAAGGGAGGTTAACAAGATTCATGGCCACTCGTTAAAATTAAAAGAAAAGAGGTTTAACCTTAAACTACATAGAGGGTTCTTTACTGTAAGAACAGCAAGGATGTGAAATTCCCTTCCACAGGCAGTGGTATCAGTGGGGGGCATCGATAGTTTCAAGAAACTATTAGATAAGCACCTGAACGACCGCAACATACAGGAATATACAATGAGAGGGCTCTTTCACACGGACGGACCGTATGTCCGTTTTTCATCCATCCGTTTTCGGATAAAAAACGGACATACATGTATCCCTATGGGATAGCGGGTGTCAGCGGATGAGCATCCGCTGACACCCGCTCTCGTCTGTGTCCGCTATGCTCCGTTTCTGCAGACGGAGGAAAACCCTATTTTTTCATCCATCTGCAGAGCGGATCGGATGACGACGGACTCTACGGTCCGTCGTCACCCGATCTCCCATAGGGGAGAGCGGCGCTCTGACAGGTCCGTCCCTGCGCTGTGTGCAGAGACTGACCTGTCATCTTTCTGCTCAGCGGAGATCGCTCCGGCGATCCCCGCTGAGCAAGCGGCTATCCACGGGGAGGATCTGCACTGATCCGCCCCGTGTAAAAGAGCCCTAATACTGACAAATAATCACACACATAGGTTGGACTTGATGGACTTGAGTCTTTTTTTGACCTCACCTACCATGTAACTATGTAATAATATACACTGTTACTATACTAATAATACTGGCTGGGAAGGGGTTAACATCTGGGGCAATCAGAGGGTTAAATGTGTGCCTAACAATGTGTAATGTGTGCTGATTTTACTTAGCAATGCTTTGCAGGGAAATAAAAACTGGCACATCGCCACTGTCAGAAGAGAGCGTAGTGTTGTTTACATACACAAAGCTCTCGCCTGTCACTCTCCCTGACGATCGGTAAGTCCCAGACATAAATCATTGGTCGGGAACCACTGATCGGCAAGTGCACGTGCCCCCTACCCGAATATACATGATTCAGCGCAGCTGGCCCGCACTGTAGCAGTAAAACTACATTGTGCGGTCGGCAAATGGTTATTAGAACATTCTTGTCTCTACTAGTTGGGGGAGATTTACTAAAATTGGAGCGCTCAGAATCTGGTGCAGCTGTGCATTGTAACCAATCCGCTTCCAACTTCAGTTTGTTTAATTAAGCTTTGACACTAAAACCTGGAAGTTGATTGGTTACTACGCACAGCTGTACCAGATTCTGTGTGCACCAGTTTTAGTAAACCTTGTTTGTGTCTTTCCTTTGAGTCATTCAGATCAGTTTTAGCACACCAGCTGTAAGAAATAGTGCTAGTGGGCAGATTTATCTGACTTTATAAGAAATAAAACTGTGCCACACAAGCACAAAAAGTAAGATAAATAGAGAGCAATACCAATGAAAAGAAAAACAATCTCAATGAAATCTGAGGACCATAAACAGAACCATTGCATTACTAGATTCAGAACTGACCTTTGATTTCATGAATGTGTTCTATGTAGTGACCTCATCCAAATAACAGTTGAAAATGAATTCAATATCTGTTCAGTGCAAATACATAGAACACATTCATACAAAGTAACATGATATAAATGAAGAAAAGATGGTAATTCTGTAAAATGGAGTGAAATCAAAGGTCAAGACACAGTTCTGAATCTAGTAATGCAATGGTTCTGTTTATGGTCCTCAGATTTCATTGAGATCGGTTTTTTTTTCATTGGTATTGCTCTCTGTTTATCTTACTTTTTGTGCTTGTGTGGCACAGTTTTATTTCTTATAAAGTCAGATAAATCTGCCCACTAGCACTATTTCTTACAGCTGGTGTGCTAAAACTGATCTGAATGACTAAAAGGAAAGACGCAAATCATGCCTAATAAAGGGGTCCTGCCTGGCCCTGAAACGTCAGAATCCTATTATGTGATGTAATAGTTTTAGAAAACTTTTGGAAGCTATTTTGAAGATCCATGACGTGCTGGGGATACTGTATATGCTTTGACCAGCACCAATTCATAAAGAATAAAGTGTTTTCTTATTATTAAGAATCAGTTAAATGTGTTGGTAAAAGTGGAATGGAAAAAATCAATGGGTGGTGTTGCGCTCCTAAACTGATATCACTAGTAAAATCGCATAAAACTGCTAGACTGAAGTTATGCAAAATAAAGTGACTGTAGTGCAACAACGGCTAAAAGCATCAGTACATGGGATACGGACCCCGGAAGTGACGCACAGGACGCGAGCTCGCCGCTCGTTTTTTATACACACAGTATCTGTTGTTGCTATGTGAGTACCTTTTTTCATTAATAAAAGCCAGCTATATTTCCAAAATTATTACACTATATGGGTCCCTTGTCTTCCTCTTCCATACCTATATCACACGGTATATGCTGAGTGGTGCCTGGCCCTACTTGTAAGGATACCTCCAGATACACCACCCCATAGGCTCCATACACCCTGGAATAAGAGGACCACCGGACAGGAGACCTCAGAGAACCATCCCCCTGAGGGCATCTTCCCCCTGAGAGACCACCTCCCAGTTGTCTACATTAAGGATGGGCCCGGTGCTCGATGCGAACCCACGTTCGCATCGAGCACCGGCGTTCGCTCGCTCGGCGAGCCCAGAACTATTTTGGCCGCTCGCATCACGTTCGTGTGAGGCGAGGGGCCCCGCAATGCATTGCGGCCGGCGCGGCCGACGCAGTGCATTGCTGGCTGATGATTGGCCAAGCATGCACTGTGACCCCGCATGCTTGGCCAATCACAGCCCCGGAAACTCGAAGAGCCATAATTGGCTACAGGCAGGACGCCTGTAGCCAATTACAGCTCAGGGGCTGTAGTACACGCCCCCCCCTATAAAACGCCGCCACGCCGTCTGCGCCGGTCACATGCTGTTCCGGCGCAGATTGAGCAGGCTGTTCCTGTGACACTCTGCTGCATTTAGATAGATAGAGAGAGAGATTCACTTGCAGAGATTGAGTTAGATAGATTCAGTTACAAAGATTGATTGACAAAGAGGGGCTTGTAGTGTGCTCGTGGCAGGCAGGCAGAGCTCCTATATTTTGTTACCAGAAGCACCTATAGGACTTGTAGTGTGTTAGTGACAGGCAGGCAGAGCTCCTATATTTTGTTACCAGAAGCACCTATAGGACTTGTAGTGTGTTAGTGACAGGCAGGCAGAGCTCCTATATTTTGTTACCAGAAGCACCTATAGGACTTGTAGTGTGTTCGTGGCAGGCAGGCAGAGCTCCTATATTTTGTTCCCAGAAGCACCTATAGGACTTGAAGTGTGTTAGTCCCATCACACACACAGAGCTATATTTTCTTCCCAGAAGCACCTATAGGACTTGAAGTGTGTTAGTCCCATTACACACACAGAGCTATATTTTGTTCCCAGAAGCACCTATAGGACTTGAAGTGTGTTAGTCCCATCACACACACAGAGCTATATTTTCTTCCCAGAAGCACCTATAGGACTTGAAGTGTGTTAGTCCCATTACACACAAAGAGCTATACTTTGTTCCCAGAAGCACCTATAGGACTTGAAGTGTGTTAGTCCCATTACACACACAGAGCTATATTTTCTTCCCAGAAGCACCTATAGGACTTGTAGTGTGTTCGTGGCAGGCAGGCAGAGCTCCTATATTTTGTTCCCAGAAGCACTTATAGGACTTGAAGTGTGTTAGTCCCATTACACACACAGAGCTATATTTTGTTCCAGAAGCACCTATAGGACTTGAAAGTGTGTTAGTCCCATCACACACACAGAGCTATATTTTCTTCCCAGAAGCACCTATAGGACTTGAAGTGTGTTAGTCCCATTACACACAAAGAGCTATACTTTGTTCCCAGAAGCACCTATAGGACTTGAAGTGTGTTAGTCCCATTACACACACAGAGCTATATTTTCTTCCCAGAAGCACCTATAGGACTTGAAGTGTGTTAGTCCCATTACACACACAGAGCTATATTTTCTTCCCAGAAGCACCTATAGGACTTGAAGTGTGTTAGTCCCATTACACACACAGAGCTATATTTTCTTCCCAGAAGCACCTATAGGACTTGAAGTGTGTTAGTCCCATTACACACACAGAGCTATATTTTCTCCCAGAAGCACCTATAGGACTTGAAGTGTGTTAGTCCCATTACACACACAGAGCTATATTTTCTTCCCAGAAGCACCTATAGGACTTGAAGTGTGTTAGTCCCATTACACACACAGAGCTATATTTTCTTCCCAGAAGCACCTATAGGACTTGAAGTGTGTTAGTCCCATCACACACACAGAGCTATATTTTCTTCCCAGAAGCACCTATAGGACTTGAAGTGTGTTAGTCCCATTACACACAAAGAGCTATACTTTGTTCCCAGAAGCACCTATAGGACTTGAAGTGTGTTAGTCCCATTACACACACAGAGCTATATTTTCTTCCCAGAAGCACCTATAGGACTTGTAGTGTGTTCGTGGCAGGCAGGCAGAGCTCCTATATTTTGTTCCCAGAAGCACTTATAGGACTTGAAGTGTGTTAGTCCCATTACACACACAGAGCTATATTTTCTTCCCAGAAGCACCTATAGGACTTGAAGTGTGTTAGTCCCATCACACACACAGAGCTATATTTTCTTCCCAGAAGCACCTATAGGACTTGAAGTGTGTTAGTCCCATTACACACAAAGAGCTATACTTTGTTCCCAGAAGCACCTATAGGACTTGAAGTGTGTTAGTCCCATTACACACACAGAGCTATATTTTCTTCCCAGAAGCACCTATAGGACTTGTAGTGTGTTCGTGGCAGGCAGGCAGAGCTCCTATATTTTGTTCCCAGAAGCACTTATAGGACTTGAAGTGTGTTAGTCCCATTACACACACAGAGCTATATTTTCTTCCCAGAAGCACCTATAGGACTTGAAGTGTGTTAGTCCCATCACACACACAGAGCTATATTTTCTTCCCAGAAGCACCTATAGGACTTGAAGTGTGTTAGTCCCATTACACACACAGAGCTATATTTTCTTCCCAGAAGCACCTATAGGACTTGAAGTGTGTTAGTCCCATTACACACACAGAGCTATATTTTCTTCCCAGAAGCACCTATAGGACTTGAAGTGTGTTAGTCCCATCACACACACAGAGCTATATTTTCTTCCCAGAAGCACCTATAGGACTTGAAGTGTGTTAGTCCCATTACACACAAAGAGCTATACTTTGTTCCCAGAAGCACCTATAGGACTTGAAGTGTGTTAGTCCCATTACACACACAGAGCTATATTTTCTTCCCAGAAGCACCTATAGGACTTGAAGTGTGTTAGTCCCATTACACACACAGAGCTATATTTTCTTCCCAGAAGCACCTATAGGACTTGAAGTGTGTTAGTCCCATTACACACACAGAGCTATATTTTCTTCCCAGAAGCACCTATAGGACTTGAAGTGTGTTAGTCCCATTACACACACAGAGCTATATTTTCTTCCCAGAAGCACCTATAGGACTTGAAGTGTGTTAGTCCCATTACACACACAGAGCTATATTTTCTTCCCAGAAGCACCTATAGGACTTGAAGTGTGTTAGTCCCATTACACACACAGAGCTATATTTTCTTCCCAGAAGCACCTATAGGACTTGAAGTGTGTTAGTCCCATTACACACACAGAGCTATATTTTCTTCCCAGAAGCACCTATAGGACTTGAAGTGTGTTAGTCCCATCACACACACAGAGCTATATTTTCTTCCCAGAAGCACCTATAGGACTTGAAGTGTGTTAGTCCCATTACACACACAGAGCTATATTTTCTTCCCAGAAGCACCTATAGGACTTGAAGTGTGTTAGTCCCATTACACACACAGAGCTATATTTTCTTCCCAGAAGCACCTATAGGACTTGAAGTGTGTTAGTCCCATTACACACAAAGAGCTATACTTTGTTCCCAGAAGCACCTATAGGACTTGAAGTGTGTTAGTCCCATTACACACACAGAGCTATATTTTCTTCCCAGAAGCACCTATAGGACTTGTAGTGTGTTCGTGGCAGGCAGGCAGAGCTCCTATATTTTGTTCCCAGAAGCACTTATAGGACTTGAAGTGTGTTAGTCCCATTACACACACAGAGCTATATTTTCTTCCCAGAAGCACCTATAGGACTTGTAGTGTGTTAGTGGCAGGCAGGCAGAGCTCCTATATTTTGTTACCAGAAGCACCTATAGGACTTGTAGTGTGTTCGTGGCAGGCAGGCAGAGCTCCTATATTTTGTTCCCAGAGGCACCTATAGGACTTGAAGTGTGTTAGTCCCATTACACACACAGAGCTATATTTTCTTCCCAGAAGCACCTATAGGACTTGAAGTGTGTTAGTCCCATTACACACACAGAGCAATATTTTCTTCCCAGAAGCACCTATAGGACTTGAAGTGTGTTAGTCCCATCACACAGAGCTCCTCTATTTTCTTTGCATAAGCACCCACAGGACTTCTAGTGTGTTAGTGGCATCACACAGAGCTCCTATATTTTCTTCTCAGCAGCACCCACAGGACTTCTAGTGTGTTAGTGGCATCACACAGAGCTTCTCTATTTTCTTTGCAGAAGCACCCACAGGACTTCTAGTGTGTTAGTGGCATCACACAGAGCTCCTCTATTTTCTTTGCAGAAGCACCCATAGGACTTCTAGTGTGTTAGTGGCATCACACAGAGCTCCTATATATTCTTCTCAGCAGCACCCACAGGACTTCTAGTGTGTTAGTGGCATCACACAGAGCTCCTATATTTTCTTTGCAGAAGCACCCATAGGACTTCTAGTGTGTTAGTGGCATCACACAGAGCTCCTATATTTTCTTCTCAGCAGCACCCACAGGACTTCTAGTGTGTTAGTGGCATCACACAGAGCTCCTATATTTTCTTTGCAGAAGCACCTATAGGACTTCTAGTGTGTTAGTGGCATCACACAGAGCTCCTATATTTTCTTCTCAGCAGCACCCACAGGACTTCTAGTGTGTTAGTGGCATCACACAGAGCTCCTATATTTTCTTTGCAGAAGCACCCATAGGACTTCTAGTGTGTTAGTGGCATCACACAGAGCTCCTATATTTTCTTCTCAGCAGCACCCACAGGACTTCTAGTGTGTTAGTGGCATCACACAGAGCTCCTATATATTCTTCTCAGCAGCACCCACAGGACTTCTAGTGTGTTAGTGGCATCACACAGAGCTCCTATATTTTCTTTGCAGAAGCACCCATAGGACTTCTAGTGTGTTAGTGGCATCACACAGAGCTCCTATATATTCTTCTCAGCAGCACCCACAGGACTTCTAGTGTGTTAGTGGCATCACACAGAGCTCCTCTATTTTCTTTGCAGAAGCACCCACAGGACTTCTAGTGTGTTAGTGGCATCACACAGAGCTCCTCTATTTTTCTTTGCAGAAGCACCCATAGGACTTCTAGTGTGTTAGTGGCATCACACAGAGCTCCTATATATTCTTCTCAGCAGCACCCACAGGACTTCTAGTGTGTTAGTGGCATCACACAGAGCTCCTCTATTTTCTTTGCAGAAGCACCCACAGGACTTCTAGTGTGTTAGTGGCATCACACAGAGCTCCTATATTTTCTTCTCAGCAGCACCCACAGGACTTCTAGTGTGTTAGTGGCATCACACAGAGCTCCTCTATTTTCTTTGCAGAAGCACCCACAGGACTTCTAGTGTGTTAGTGGCATCACACAGAGCTCCTCTATTTTCTTTGCAGAAGCACCCATAGGACTTCTAGTGTGTTAGTGGCATCACACAGAGCTCCTATATATTCTTCTCAGCAGCACCCACAGGACTTCTAGTGTGTTAGTGGCATCACACAGAGCTCCTATATTTTCTTTGCAGAAGCACCCATAGGACTTCTAGTGTGTTAGTGGCATCACACAGAGCTCCTATATTTTCTTCTCAGCAGCACCCACAGGACTTCTAGTGTGTTAGTGGCATCACACAGAGCTCCTATATTTTCTTTGCAGAAGCACCTATAGGACTTCTAGTGTGTTAGTGGCATCACACAGAGCTCCTATATTTTCTTCTCAGCAGCACCCACAGGACTTCTAGTGTGTTAGTGGCATCACACAGAGCTCCTATATTTTCTTTGCAGAAGCACCCATAGGACTTCTAGTGTGTTAGTGGCATCACACAGAGCTCCTATATTTTCTTCTCAGCAGCACCCACAGGACTTCTAGTGTGTTAGTGGCATCACACAGAGCTCCTATATATTCTTCTCAGCAGCACCCACAGGACTTCTAGTGTGTTAGTGGCATCACACAGAGCTCCTATATTTTCTTTGCAGAAGCACCCATAGGACTTCTAGTGTGTTAGTGGCATCACACAGAGCTCCTATATTTTCTTCTCAGCAGCACCCACAGGACTTCTAGTGTGTTAGTGGCATCACACAGAGCTCCTATATTTTCTTTGCAGAAGCACCCACAGGACTACCGACTACAATGGCTGGAAGACCGCCAAGGGGAGGCAGAGCGTGCAGAGCCAAGAACACAGGGCAGGCAGGCTCTGTTTCTAGTGGACGTGGCCGTGGACGTGGACGTGGTCGTGCATCGTCATCAGCACGTGGCCATGGGACACGCGCGTCTTTGTTTTCGGCAGCTGGACATGTGGAGCCGCATCATGCTGAAGGCTTGGTAGAATGGATGACCAAGCCCTCCTCATCCTCCTCATCCTCTCTCACCCAGGCTCAGGGTACTGACAGAGCATCATCAGCCACCCCTTCCCTAGACCCACCATGTCCTCCTGAGGAGTCCCCCGAACTCTTTGAGCACAGTGTTGGGTACATGCTCCAGGAGGATGCCCAACGATTCGAAGGCTCGGATGACGATACCCAGCTTGAGGAATCTGGCAGTACAGTTCCACCAGCTGCAGCTTACTGCCAGGTTTGCTCTAGTGGTGAAGAGGGAGGGGATGATGAGGTCACTGACTCCACGTGGGTGCCTCAAGGGAGAGAGGATGAGGAGGAGGACGAGGAGGAGGAGGATGCGGCGTCACATGTCCAACGAGGCAGGATGCCCCCTGGAGGCCAGGTAGAGGCCAGCACAGCAACTGTACAACACCGCAGAGCTCCGCCTGTGCAGGGCGCTGCCTCTGCACGTTATCAGAAAAGTTCTTTGGTGTGGGCCTTTTTTGAGACGAGTGCAGCAGATCGCACCACTGCTATTTGCAATATTTGTCTCAAGCGTATCTCGCGTGGCCAAAACATCAGCCGCTTGGGCACGACAAGCATGACCAGACATATGGCGACCTGCCATGCAGCTCGTTGGCAGGCACACATAAAAGACCCACACCAAAGAACTAAGCGGACCTCTCCTTGCTCCTCCTCAGCTGGGATCTCCATCCCCACTACACCTTCAGTCCTCTCTGAAAGCTGCTCTGAGAGGACTGAAGGTGTAGAATTCGGTGTGTCACAACCAAGTACTTGCAGTACACCGACGTCCGAATGCAGCAGGCAAATTTCCCTGCCCCAGCTGCTGGACCGTAGAAAGAAGTACACTCCCAGCCATCCACATGCCCAGCGGTTGAATGCTAGCCTTGCTAAATTGCTAGCACTTCAACTGCTGCCTTTTCAGTTGGTAGACTCGGCCCCCTTCCGTGAGTTTGTTCAATGTGCGGTTCCTCAGTGGCAGGTTCCCAAACGCCACTTTTTCTCGCGGAAGGCGATTCCGTCTCTCTACCGGCATGTGGAGGGCAATGTCCATGCCTCGCTGGACAGGGCGGTCAGCGGTAAGGTGCATATTACCGCTGACTCATGGTCCAGCAGGCATGGACAGGGACGGTACCTTTCTTTCACGGCCCATTGGGTCACTCTATTGGCAGCTGGGAGGGATGCAGGACAAGGTGCAGTAGTGTTGGAGGTTGTTCCGCCACCACGCCTCCAAAACGCGACTACTGCTACTGGTTGTGACACACCTCTCTCCTCCACCCCCTCCTCTTCTTCTTCCTCCAGTGCTCTGTCCTTGGAACCAGCGGTGCTCCGTAGGCGTACAAGGGCTACGCAAGTACGCAGGCAAAAAGATGCCATGCCGTGCTTGCGCTGGTGTGTTTGGGGGACAGGAGCCACACTGGGCCAGAGGTTCTGGCAGCTCTGCAGGGGCAGGCCGAGAGGTGGTTGACGCCACGTCAGCTTAAGCCAGGAATGGTCGTTTCTGACAATGGCACCAACCTCCTCTCCGCCCTGCGACAGGGGCAGCTCACCCATGTGCCCTGCATGGCTCACGTCCTCAACCTGGTGGTGCAGCGGTTCTTGGGCAGGTTCCCAGGCTTACAGGATGTCCTGAGGCAGGCCAGGAAAGTCTGTGTGCATTTCCGCCGATCTTATAATGCCAGTGCTCGGCTGACTGAGCTGCAAAAGGAGCTGAACCTGCCCAAGAACCGCCTAATATCTGACATGCCCACCAGGTGGAACTCAACGTTGGCCATGCTGCAGCGACTGCACACGCAGCAGAGGGCCATCAATGAGTACCTTTGCGACTACGGCACCAGGACAGGGTCAGGGGAGCTTGGGTTTTTTTCCCCACGTCAGTGGAGCATGATCAGGGATGCATGCACTGTCCTCTCACCATTTGAGGAGGCCACGAGGATGGTGAGCAGTGACAGTGCATGCATCAGTGACACTGTCCCTCTTGTCCACCTGTTGGAGCATACGCTGCGTGGGATAATGGACAGGGCACTTGAGGCAGAACAGAGGCAGGAAGAGGAGGACTTCCTTGCCTCTCAAGGCCCCCTTTATCCGGACAGTGTTCCTTCTGTCCCACCCATCACACAGGAAGAGGATGAGGAGGAGGAGGAGGAGGAGGAGGAGGAGGATTGTGTGAGCATGGAGGTGGAGCCTGGCACTCAGCATCAGCAGCAGCAGTCTTTTAGGGATGATGTACAGTCCCAACAAGCCAGTGGACTTGTACGTGGCTGGGAGGAGGTGGCTGGCGATCATGTCATCCTCAGTGACCCAGAAGACTCCGGACCGAATGCCTCAGCTAACCTACGCTGCATGGCCTCCCTGATCCTGCAAAGCCTGCGGAAGGATCCTCGTGTTCTTCGGATCAAGGAGAGGGACCATTACTGGCTGGCCACTCTCCTTGATCCGCGGTACAAGGGTAAGGTTGCGGACCTTATCTTGCCGTCGCAGAGGGAGCAGAGGATGAGACATCTCAGGGAGGCCTTGCAGAAAGGTCTGTGCAACGCGTTCCCAGAAACTGGGAGGCTACAAACTCCTGGTCCTGGGCGACGAGTTGCTGAGGCTTCGGTCAGTGGCAGAAGGAGCGGTGGGGAAGGTGGACGTCTGACCGATGCGTTCAGACAATTTTTTAGTCCGCAGCCCCAAGGTATGATCGGTTCCAGCAACCATCGCCAGCGTCTGATATACATGGTGCAGGAATACCTTGGGGCAAGGTCAGACTTGGACACCTTTCCCACCGAAAATCCTCTGGCTTACTGGGTCCTGAGGATGGATCACTGGCCAGAGCTTGCACAGTATGCAATTGAGCTACTGGCCTGTCCTGCCTCCAGCGTTCTTTCCGAACGCACATTCAGTGCTGCTGGAGGATTTGTGACTGATCATAGGGTGCGCCTGTCCACCGCCTCGGTTGATCGACTGACATTCATCAAAATGAATCAGTCTTGGATCACCACCAGCTACCAGGCACCTGAGGCGGATATAACCGAATAATTTTTAATGTCACATCCCTTCAAGACTGCCTATGCTGATGCTGAGTGACTGTCCTCTTATGTTCACTGACTATCCTCTTCCTCCTCCTCAATGATCCATGCCACAGCACCAGTGCCTAAGGCACAATTTTTCAGCCCCTGTTTAACAGGGGCGTGTACTTACAATTTTTTAAAAAAATGCTTCGCAACACGTGTGACTGCTGTGCTCCAAGTACAGTCTCTGTGAGGGCCGTGTTGCAGTGTTGTGGCACCAGCACCAGTGCCTAAGGCACAATTTTTCAGCCCCTGTTTAACAGGGGCGTGTACTTACAATTTTTTTAAAAAAATGCTTCGCAACACGTGTGACTGCTGTGCTCCAAGTACAGTCTCTGTGAGGGCCGTGTTGCAGTGTTGTGGCACCAGCACCAGTGCCTAAGGCACAATTTTTCAGCCCCTGTTTAACAGGGGCGTGTACTTACAATTTTTTTAAAAAAATGCTTCGCAACACGTGTGACTGCTGTGCTCCAAGTACAGTCTCTGTGAGGGCCGTGTTGCAGTGTTGTGGCACCAGCACCAGTGCCTAAGGCACAATTTTTCAGCCCCTGTTTAACAGGGGCGTGTACTTACAATTTTTTAAAAAAATGCTTCGCAACACGTGTGACTGCTGTGCTCCAAGTACAGTCTCTGTGAGGGCCGTGTTGCAGTGTTGTGGCACCAGCACCTAAGGCACAATTTTTCAGCCCCTGTTTAACAGGGGCGTGTACTTACAATTTTTTAAAAAAAATGCTTCGCAACACGTGTGACTGCTGTGCTCCAAGTACAGTCTCTGTGAGGGGTTGCAGTGTTGTGGCACCAGCACCAGTGCCTAAGGCACAATTTTTCAGCCCCTGTTTAACAGGGGCGGGTAATTACAAATCTTGATCTAATAGTTCACAGCAGGGCCCATTCCTGCGCCCACCAAGAGTAACTATGAGGGCCTACAGTCTTGTGGCAACACCGTCCACCACCACCGCCAAAGGCCCAATTTTTCTGCCCTGTTCATCAGGTGCTTGCAATTACAAATCTTGATCTAATAACTCACAGCAGGGCCCATTCCTGCGCCCACCAAGAGTAACTGTGAGAGCTTACAGTCTTGTGGCAAAACCGTCCACCACCACCACCACCACCACCACCACCACCCCCAATTTTTCTGCCCTGTTCAACAGGTGCATGCAATTACAAATCTTGATCTATTAACTCACAGCAGGGCCCATTCCTGTGCCCACCAGTCTTGTGGCTACACCAACATCTAATAGGGCAAATTTCTGCAGAGTATATACGCCAGGCCCCTACTTTCAAACATCCAACTTACAAACGACTCCTACTTGCAAATGGAAAGAGAAAACAGGAAGTGAGAGGAAATCTACCCCTAGGAAGGGAAATTCTATCCTGTTAGATTTAATTTGGGAAAAAGGTATCTCCTCTCTACTGATACTTTATCACCAATCCTTGTTTCAATTAAAACCCCACTTTTCCAAAAACATTTATCATTGGGACGGAAAGTGAGGTGACATGTTCTGAACAGATGTGCAAAGACAGCAAATGTTACAGGGGTGATAACCCCTCCCTATGTTCTCCAAAAAGCTTAAAAATAGATTTTTTTGGGATGGAGCTACACTTCATAATGTACCTGTTCAGATTCTACTTAAGATCAAACCTAAAGCCGCAAGTGGTTTTAAATGGCTTCTTTTTTTCCTTTACAAATGTCATTTTGTGCAAGGACAGTTCTAAACACGGGAAACACATGCCACTTCACAGGCATACTTTGGACACCCCCCAGGTACCATATTTAAAGGAAAATGTCACTTTTTTTTTTTCACTTTATGCATCATTAAAATGACTGCTCCCGAAAAAACGTTAGTTTTTAAAAGTTCTTTTTGCATTGATATATGTCCCCTGGGGCAGGACCCGGGTCCCCAAACCTGTTTTATGACATTAACATGCATATTGGCCGTTGTAATTAGCACTTTTGATTTCGAACGTTCGCGTCCATTATAACGTATAGGGTTCGAAAATTCGCGCGAACTTTCGGTCCGTTCGAAGGTTCTGGTTCGAACCGAACCCGGGGGTGTTCGGCTCATCCCTAGTCTACATATATGCTGCTTACCTTACAGCAGTAAGGTAAGAAGTTAGGACACCCACGGGTGTTGTTAACACCGAAGAAGCACAGCACCATTATCACCCATGTGCAAGCTATATCACCATCTCTAGACCCACACTTGGCACTGCGTACCACTGGAATCTCCAGATCTGAATGATTTTGCAGTTATTTGCACCACACCGCACAATTGCCATATGAACTTTCAATGAGGATTGATCGATTCACTCATATGTGTTGATTTTATTATTTTAATAATTTTTCACATTCACCTTCTTTTGATATTTTCCCTGTTATATTTATATATTTATTCTGACCCACCATTCGGTTGTTCACAATTTCAGTCACATTATTATGTCATTTCGCTGTTTTTAGCTATTTATGCACAACAGTCACCTGAAGGATTATTTTTGATCATTTGCACAATAATCTCTATCTTTGTTTTTATTGCTGCATCACAGAGAGTCACTGTATTTATTTATTTACCGATGTTTTTAGCCATTGTTGCACTACAGTCACTTTATTTTGCATAATTTTAGTCCATTCATTTTATGCGACTTTTATACGATTGCACTACAGTCACAGAGTCACTGTATTTATTCATGTACTGATGCTTTTAGCCGTTGTTGCACTACAGTCACTTTATTTTGCATAACTTCAGTCTAGCAGTTTTATGCGACTTTCATGCAATTTTACTAGTGATATCAGTTTAGGAGCGCGACACCACCCATTGATTTTTTCCATTCCGTTTGTGGGTACAGTTTGACCCTTTCGGTGTTCGCTGCACCTCCCTTATCTCCCGTTTCACCTTTTCCATAGTAGCGCGGGGATACTATACCTCTATTTTGTTGGTAAAAGTGTTGGACTTACCATCAGGCACCAACACTGGTAATGAGTGTTAGCGGATTGAGTCACATGCTACTCCATACCGGAAGTACCGGGTATTTTCTTGGTTTCAAAAATCCACGGTGTGCTGGTGATATATATTTTGACTTGTGTTGATACCAGTTCCTAGCTGCTAGTTGCTAAAGCGCCCACTTGCTACAGGCCAATTCCAGGAATGTGTACAATGGGAATATTTAACATGACTTATGGCCTATATATATTTCAGGAGGAAAGGTCACTATTTTTGTAACAGTACAGGATTACTGGGGTCTGATATGGATTTTTTCATATTGGAAAGTGTATATTAGGAATGTAATTCTCTGGTTGAGGAAATTTGCTTGTGACGATAGAGAGAACATCTGCTGTATGCCACCTGCTTAATGGAATTGCGCAGTTCCTTCTTGGACACATTTGCAACCTTATTGAATTATCTACATGAATCATTATCCATCCAAAGAGATTATCACCAGTCTGGATATTTGGGTTTTATTACTATTACTTTTTGTGTACTTAATACTGAGTTTGTAGACCTTATAGTGGGGCTTAGTTAGGTGTTTACATTTTGAGAAAAACACATTTTGAATCATTATGAGGATTACTATCCATGCTTATGATGGGATATGTATTGTTCTTTGTATGATTTTAAGAATATTTGTTTAATAGTTTGACTATGCAAATAATCAAGAATATTCCGGGGAATTTAGTAAAGCACTAACAACACTTTTCTGGTGGTATGACCCTTAAAATTAAAAATTCCCTGCTGCCAGTTTTGGTAGCTTTACCAACATTTGTGGCAGATTTTGGTACAGTGGATCTTAAAGTAGAACTATAGGCAAAACTTTTTTCTTCATTTTGAATAGAGCAAAGGAGGGTTGCCCCTGTCAGATTTTTTTTTTCACCATGTGTCCCATTTCAGAGATTTCTCTTCACTTCCTGTCCCATAGCCAAACAGAATGTGAAAGGAAATCCCTGCAAATTAAGGGAATTACCAGGTCACCAGAGCTAGTGTTCCTATTGGAAGGTTTCCCCTCTAATTTGGGATTTTATTTTACTTTCACTTTCAATGATAATGGTAAACATGACCAATAGACAGGGTGAATCTCCCTAACAGAGACACAAGGAGCAGTAAAAACCGGCGGGTGTTCTAATCCATACCCATTCTATCCAAAACCAAAAAAAAGTTTTCCTTTAGATATACGCCAACCTGTTCCCAATCAGCCGCCGCAGTTTTACTGTGGCAGAATGGAATGGGCAGGCGAATCGACGTTATGTTACGTTGCTTCCTTAGGCGGCCACTAGGGGCGCACGCTGCCGGAGGCGTGCGCACCCCCTGCTCTCTCCTGGAGCCGATGCGAGTGCCCGGCGGTCTCGATGACATGGCGAGAACCTGGATCTCTGTGTGTAAACACTGAGATCCCGGTTATCTGAGGGGAGAAGTGACAGATCGTCTGTTCATACAAAGTATGAACAGCGATCTGTCATCTCCCCTAGTCAGTCCCATCCCCCCCCTCAGTTAGAACACACTTGAGGGAACACAGTTAACCCCTTGATCGTCCCCCTAGTGTTAACCCCTTTATTGCCAGTGACATTTTTAAGTAATCAATGCATTTTTATAGCACTGATCACTGTATTAACCGCTTGCCGACTGCCTCACACAGATATACTGCAGCAGAATGGCACGTACAGGCAAACTAACGTACCTGTACGTGGCCCTTTAAGAGGCAGCCTGCAGGCATGCGCGCACCACGGCAAGCTCTGTGGGTCGGGTTGCGGGTCCTGCGGACTCGATCCCCGTGGGGATACCCGCAATCATCTCACGGAGAGGAAGAATGGGGAGATGCTAATGTAAACAAGCATCTCCCCGTTCTGCCTAGTGACAGTGTCACTGATCTCTGCTCCCTGTAATCGGGAGATCAGTGACGTGCCACATGTAGCCATGCCCCCCACAGTTGGAAACACTCCCCAGGACACACTTAACCCCTACACTGCCCCCTAGTGGTTAACCCATTCACTGCCAGTGTCATTTACACAGGAATCAGTGCATTTGTATAGCACTGATTGCTGTATAAATGACAATGGTTCCAAAAATGTGTCCGCCATAATGTCGCAGTCATTATAAAATCGATGATCGCCGCCATTACTAGTAAAAAAACTCACTAAACTTCTACTAACATGAAATTAGCAGAAGGAGCCCAAAGGGTGGCGCTAAAGAGCTGAAAAAACACGTAGTACGTCACTACGTACGTGTTTGTTGGCCGACAATTCCTTGCCGTTTGTATGCAAGACAAAATCCAGGCACACGCCTTCAGACAAAAGTCAGAGGTTTTGTCTGCAGAAAATACGATCGTGTGTACGAGGCTTATGAAATTAAACTTGTTTCTAGAGGCTTCTGATAAACTGGGCTTATGTCAGTGCTGGATAATCACTTAATGAAACCAAGCCAAGGGAAAAAGGAAGCCTCTGCTGTCAGCCAGTGTTAGAATTAAGTAGATGTTTATTATACAAGTTGTAATACCTTCTCTCTTTCTCCCTAGACTTCCACAGACAGCAATATGCAAACACGATTGCAGAATATGACCGTACTGGAAACTCAGGTAAGCAGCTTTTGTCTCACTTTTCTAAATTACAAAATAAGGTATCCGTCTTACATCCTAATGTACTGTATGTTTGTCAGAATTAATATATTTATTGTAACACAGCAGAACTTTCATAGAACAAAAGGTATTCACGTGTCCCATTCCATTCCAATTCATGAAAATAAGGGAGTTACTCCTTTCTAGACATGTGCACAACAAAAAAATTATTTTCGTTTCGTTTTTTTCGTTTCCGAAAAAAAAAATTAGTTTTTTTTGTTCCGTTTTTTTTCGTTTCCGTTGATTCGTAACTATTCGTACATTCGTAAGTCGTCGGTGTTCGTATTCGTAACGATTCGTATATTCTTAAGAGTTATTTTTTCGTTTATTCGTTTTTTTCGTTAGTTTAATTTTCGGACGCATTCGTATTTATTCGTAGATTCGTAATCGGAGCATAATTCATAATTTTATGTAATGTGTATGCTATTATTACATTGTAATAATTTACGAATCGAAAAAAAAAAGTTACGAATCAAAAAAAAAGTTACGAATGTACACATTTTTTGGTTCAATAGAGACACGGAAAATTACAAATCGAAAAAAAAAAAAAAAAGTTACGAATCGAAAAAAAAAGTTACGAATCGAAAAAAAAAGTTACGAATGTACGAATTTTTTTGTTCAATCCATTCGTTTAGCAGCACCATTGTAAGGGACACGGAAAATTACCAATTCAACTAAAAAAAAGGTAACGAATGTACGAATTTTTCGTTCGTTTTCGTTTTTCGGATTTTCTTCATTAGTACATTCGTTGGTTCTAATTAGTTTTTTTCGAATTTTCGTTGTTTTTCGGATTCGTTCGATTCGAATGATTCGTTAATCGGATTCGAACGATTCGTTACGATTCGTTATTCGGATTCGTACGATTTCGAATGATTCGTTCATTCGTACGAAAACGAACAAACAAAAATAACGAAAAAAAAACGAAAAACTAAAAAAAACTAAACGAATTGCACATGTCTACTCCTTTCAGGAACGTGGTTGCAACCATGCAAGTCATTTCTTCATGACCCTTTGCCATCTGTACATTTAGAATCACTGGTGTGTCACAGTTACAATATATTAGTATGGAGCCATTTACTCCAGAGAGGTTCCAGGCTTGTTGGCCATTGCCAGTGCAGTGGATGGAACCACAGTTTCTGTAGAGTAGGACTTAGGGAGGTGAAAGGAAATGGGGCAGTATGGTAGAAATATTGCTCCAAGGGAAGCCGTCAAGCGGAACAGTAAAGTGTACCTTTGCAGCTGTAGTTACTTACAGAACAAAAAATGAACTTTAGTGCGTTTCTGAAAAAAGCACCAAAAAACACATAAGTGTGAACCAGGCCTAAGACGTTTAGTAACATAATGGGGTTAAAAAAACAAAAATTAGCCCTTTATAGTACCAAGAAAAGCAAATAATCGCTACTGTAAGGGGTTAATTTTTTTTTACTGTAGAACTGTGAAAGTAATATTTACAGTAGCGATTATTTGCTCTTTTTGTACTATAAAGGGCTCATTTTAGTTTTTTTTTTTAACCCCATTATGTTACTGCCCGATTAATCGATTATGAAAATAGTAATTGATTAATGTCATTATCGATTAGTTGTTGCAGCCCTAGAACATATACTGTCTTTAACCGCTTCAGCCCCAAAAGATTTTACCCCCTTCCTGAGCACTTTTTACAATTTGACACTGCGTCGCTTTAACTGACAATTGCGCGGTCATTCAACACTGTATCCAAATGAAATCTGTGTCCTTTTTATCCCAGAAATAGAGCTTTCTTTTGGTGGCATTTGATCACCTCGTGTTTTTTATTTTTTTGCGCTATAAACAAAAAAAAAAGTGACAATTTAGAAAAAAAAACTATATTTTTTACTTTTTGCTATAATAAATATCCCCAAAAGTTAAAAAAAAATAATAATTTCTTCATCAGTTTAGGCCAAATATATATTCTTCTACATATTTTTGGTAGAAAAAAATCACAAAAAGGGTATATTGATTGGTTTTTCGGAAAGTTATAGCGTCTGCAAACTATGGGAAATACGTATGGCATTTTTATGGCTTTTTTATTATTATTTTTTTAATAGTAATGATGGTGATCTGTGATTTTTAGCGGTACTGCGACATTGCGGCAGTGCTGCCTATCAGTGTAACCGGTCAGTGCCCATTATTGCCACCCATCAGTGCCCATCACTGCAACCCATCAGTGCCCATAACTGCCACCTATCGTGCCCATCAGTGCCGTCTCATCAGCGAACATCAATCAAGGAGAAAAATTACCTGTTTTAAAATTTTATAAAAAAAAAAAAATATATATTTTTTTTAATTCGACCTTTTTACATTTTTTTAACAAAAAATAAAAACTGCAGAGGTGATCAAATACCACCAAAAGAAAGCTCTATTTGTGGGAAAAAATCTTTTTTTTTGAGTACAGTGTTGCATGACCGTGCAATTGGCATTCAAAGTGCATCAGCGCTGAAAGCTGAAAAATTGGTCTGGACAGGAGGGGGGTTTAAGTGCCCAGTAAGCAAGTGGTTAAAATAGGTACAGTGTTTTTAAAAAATGATGCTGTTGCTGTATATTGTGATTTGTCAGGAATGTATTTCTGCAGACTCGTGAAGGTACTAAAAGGTCAAATGTAAACAGACAACTGTATTGTTTTCTTTCTTTCTTTTTTTTTTTCAATTAAGGTTTTATAAAAGAAACAAACTGCAGAAACTACAAAAAATATGAATTTATAAACTTGAAAAAAAAAGTAATCAAATTGACAAAAAACTCCTAAAGCTTCCCTTTACCTTGAATTTTCATTAAGAAGATTTCATAATCTTGAAGTGCAAGTCTGCGGACTAATGCCCCATACACACGGTCGGAAATTCTGACCACAAAATCCGTTGGATTTTTTCCGACGGATTTTGTCCGACACTGGTGTTGCATACACACGGTCGGACAAAGCTGTCGGAAAATCCGATCATTCTGAACGTGGTGACGTTCGTTGTGTACGACGGAACTACGTAGAGGCTAGTAGCCAATAGCTTTGGTCTCGTAATTTGATCTGAGCATGTGTGGCACTTTGTCTGTCGGAATTCTCTTCACACAATTGGAAAAAGTCAGATCGGATTTTGTTGTCGGAAAATTTGAGAGCAGGATCTCAAATTTTTTTCGTTAGAGATTCCGACGGAAAAAGTCCGATGGAGCCCACACACAGTCGGAATTTTCGACAACATGGTCCGATAGGACATTTTCCGTCGGAAAATCCGACTGTGTGTACGGGGCATTAGATGTAATCTATTCCAAACTTTGGGAGCCCATTTACACCACTTGCATTGAGGCAATGCGCATTATGTACGTTGGTGCGCTATGGTGTAAATGGCACCCCAGTACACCTCCAAAACACAAGTGTGCTGTAATGCACCTCATTGCAGCACAACAAACAATACCCCTATTTCATGTGCTTATTTTCTGCATTGGGTGGTGTTGTAGCCCATTCATTTGGAATAGGCTGCCTAGCTGAGTGTGGCACAACACTTGGCAGTGCATGGAAATGCCTGCTCTGCATTGCAGTGCACTCTGCTGTAAAAGGGCCCTGAAAAAGCTTCAGGCATATTTTAATTGAATCAAATTTTTATATTAAATAGTCTGTTGTTTCATGTTATAAAAGCAATGGTTTACATTGGCCTTCAGCTGGACTGCGAGTCAGCCATGCTTAGCAACATTTCATTTCAAGTCTAGCAAGAGAACAGCATTGAGAAACTTATTTTGCTGATAACTTATTTATTTTGCTGAATCTAACAAACTTGATTAGAAAATATAAAAATGTTACTTTGCTCAGCAACCTCAAACTGCAGTTTATTTTCTGTGTCTGAACAGCTCTTATAATCCATTTCCTTTATTGTTAGGCACAAACCAATGAAAGCCATCATGATAATAGAAATCCGTCTGTGATTAACCTTGTCCTGCGGTTAAGGTAAGAAATGGCAGTCTTTTTGTAGCTAGGTTGAAGATTAAAGTGGCTTGTAGCCATGAATTAAAGCTGAACTCTGGGATATAAGTAAACTGATCAATAAGTGCCATTACTTATGGACATAAGAAAAGCTGCTAATTGCTTAAATTAGAACTTCACTGCTTTGGAGAAAAATATCTTATCAACCAGGGTGATGTCTTAATGTAACTCTCATTGACTAAATGCATGTACTACTGGGCACCAAAAGGAGGTTTCAATAGAGGAATCTTCACATCCATGCATTGTGAAGTGCTTAAACCAACTACAATTCCCATGATGCAATGAGAATTATTGTTGCGAATGGGTGTTCATATGGGTGGGATTAGAGTGGTTATTGACCAAGCCAAAGGAGACTACCGGTCTGTCAGTTAAACCTGTAGGTCATGGTGGTAGGGACAGACCAGGAATCTCCTGACCTGTCAATTAGTTGATGCATATTAACAATCTGAGACTCCTGGCTCCCTCCACTACAGTGAGCGGCAACATAATTATGCGGAACATGTCGAGCTAACTATTAAATTACTTATGGACCCACACTTCTGACCCATCATCCTTACAACATCCAGTTCTTCTTTTGGAGACTATACTCTCAAACAAATCCATCCTGATTGCTATCTAGGAATTTGGTTTTGTATCTTGTATTCTGTTATGAGTATTACTTTATGGTGTCAGATGTGTTATGTAAAGGTCCATTATTACTAAAGCCATTGATTTTTTTTTTGCATGTAGTTGTGTTTCTGGTTATACCTGATTAAATACATTTAACTACTTTTAGATTAACTACCTATGTGCCTTTCAAAAGTCCAATTATTAGTCTCCTTTTTCTATACAAACATAATTATGTCACTGGATTGTATATGACCAGTGGCTTAGGGAATAGAGGTCACTGGTTATCCTAAAAGAAAATACAAATGCATGAGTCTTGGTTCCTTCAAAGCCTAAGTTTACTGAAATATACTGTATATTTTTTTAAATCCGTACAAAGAGAGAGTACTTGCTGTTATAGCAATGTGTTCCTTGTGCTGATGGCGATTTCTTTAGTTGGAATTTTCCATCTTCCAATTTCCCCCCCACCACCCCTGCAATCTACTGGTGCTGCTGGGGTTACTTGAGCTGAAGGGACCAGACCGGGTGAGCATAGTCAGCACTCTTGATGAGTGCCCATCACAGGTCCCTTAACTCTAATAACCCCAAGCATCACCAGAACATTGCTGCTGTCGACATAGAAGGGGGTCAGAGGATGGAAGATTTCAACTAAAGCAGTAGCCATCTTTACAAGGGACACTTCACATTGATAACAACTAATGTCCCTTGTGCTGTTTTTTTTATTTTATATTTGACTAAACTTTAATTTAGGGATTGTTCTGCTGCTTATCTGTGGAAATAAATGTGAACATGGTGCATAAAGAACTGAACTTTAAATTACATAATATTCCTGCCTGGAGTTCAGCTTGCAATTATACATTGCCTTGCAAACGTATTCACCCCCCTAGTGTTTTGTTGCCTCACAACCTGGAATTAACATGGGTTGTTTGAGGATTTTCATCATTTAATTTACAGAACATGCCCACAACTTTGAAGATGTTTTTTTTTTTTTTATTGTGAAGCAAACAACAAATAGGACAAAATAACAGAAAAAGTCAATGTGCATAACTATTCACCCCCGTAAAGTCAATACTTTGTAGAGCCACCTTTTGCGGCTATCACAGCTCCAAGTCGCTTTGGATAAGTCTCTATGAGCTTGCCACATCTTACCACTGGGATTTTTGCCCATTCCTCCTTTGCAAAACTGCTCCAGCTCTTTTAAGTTGGATGGTTTGCACTTGTGAACAGCAATCTTAAAGTCTGCCCACCGATTTTCTATTGGATTGAGGTCTG